>JAHPZR010012453.1:22500-25000 GCA_019787425.1 Platygyra sinensis | reverse complement strand
GGGCCGTTACTTTCGGGGCGACCGTTACTTTCGGGAATTAATAGGAGGGCAAAAAATTAACGTTACTTTCGGGGGGGCCGTTACTTTCGGAATTCTACAGTATAATTTTAACAAAAAAACGGAAATCCAAGATGGCGGATCCAAGATGGCGGACAACTATTTCAAATTTTAAATTTTATTGCTTCCTATTGCTTTTTCTCGCTCTACAAGTGTTTCCATGTTACTAGTTCATAAGAAAGGATAACAAAAAAGACAAAATATGTTTATTATTGATATTTTACGTATCTAAGTGGAAAAATACTAAGAAACATTGAAAAATCGGAATATGACGTCACTGTGACGTCAACACTGGGCGTGGCAAGTCAAAACTGGGTGTGGGGCTTTTTTATACGGAGATGATCATTGTGTGTAAATTTCATGACCCTATTATTACTAGTATTAGCGGGCGGGAAAAATTTTCGTGCCCTGACGTCAAGTTAACAAGTCAGGAAAGGCACTGAAATCAAGCCTCTTTTCTCACTGGAAATGGCATTAAATATGCACAAAAAGGGACTTGCAATTTCAAAAACCATATCCGATTGTAAAAAGTGAAAAATATGAAAACTTTTGTGCCTCCAAACTGTTAATTTGGCGCCAAAAATGGACCGCCGGGGTTCGGCATGGCACCTCGCTCGTAGTTCGTCGAGTGTCGTCAGGTAGGCCAATAGTTGTGTTATTTTGAACAAAATATCCTTTTCCTCGTCAAATTAAACCCGGAATTCTCAAGTTATCTACTAGTAGAGGCCACAGCAACTTACTCACTGTCTTTAGTTTTGTTAATTGCGAAGAGAAAGGCTATTATCGTGTCGTTTCGGTAGGACAGCTAACTTTTGACTGCCGCTCGTACTGCGGGCGCAGCTGCCGTATGCAAGGTATTGGTTCCAGAGATACAGAGGGGGGGGGGGGGGGGGAGGGGGGTCCGAGGAGCCCCCCCCCCAAGTCACAGATTGACCAAAAAAGCCCAGTCTTGATAGGGTTAAATGTTTTTCAACTTCTTCGCATTTATAATTCTGAAATGTCTCTAATTATAATCAATCAAATCTTTTCGCTCGTGCGCGATTGGTCTAAACACGTCACGTGACCGAATATCACCCAGCTAAAACTGGGGGATATTCGAGAATATCCCCCAATTTTCAAAACGGCTCGCGTTGCGAAAAAGATTTGAAGGATAATAAACACGATAGCCTCCATTTGGGGCGAAAATTTGCTCGGATATTTGTCCTTGGACATTATCTGTTCCTCGAAGCTCACAGTTTTCCTAGAGCTACGCTCTCGGAAAACAGTTCGCTTCTCGGAACAGATAATTTCCGCGGACAAATATCCTAGCATATTTTCGCGCCAAATGGAAGCTATTGTTTATATTGGTGGTTTGCATCGAAAACAAAAATCGTAACCATTCAATAAACTAAGTCAAGAATCAGGTATATGATAGATAATTGATAGACAAAAAACATCGCCGAGATTTAGGTCTGTGCGGTTTTTCATTGCCGCGTTATTCGGTAAATAGTTTCACCTAAATTTATAGAGCTTTGTATGGAGACGCCATGTTGGGCGGCTGGAAACCAACAGAAACATCTGTCACTGAGATTTGCCACTGAAACGAAAAATTATTACTCTAGAGTTCTGAGACATTGAAAGTAATACTTCTTCTAGTGCAAGAACTGTTCAGTTACCAAAAACGTAAGCGATAACTGCTCTTTTGACCTACGCGTGATCCTTCTCGGACCGCCATTAAATGTCACGCAACGCATACACTTAGAAATTCAAATGTCCTCTATAAGGAAATGAGGAAACCTATCGAGCTTAAACGTCGTAAAACGACAAGTTTTGATAAGGTCTTATGTCTGATGACACTGAAACGCCAGCTGGATTGCTTATTTGTAATTTTGGAAAATGATGACGTCACATGAAAACAAAGAATAGCCTCGGACAAAACCCTCGCTCTTGTAAAGTCTAGAAAGAACTCTATAGAACTTAAGGAGGCTCGAAAGGGTTTTAGCTGCACGCGCGCCCGCAATCTACACACGCCATAACTAAGATGCACGCGTCAGCTGAATCAGTATTAAAATCAGCACACCGGAAGTTAATGCTGCGTAAAATCGCGCGAACCGGAAATAAAATCTGCGGAAAACATTTGTTTTTAGCTCCAAAGTTTGCTCGGTGACCTATCTTGATTTTTTGCATGCACGCGCCATTCATGATGGCACTTCAGATATAAAAGTTTCGGGGAAAATTATCTAGTGGAATTTTCTGTGAGTCATAAAACGCGTTTTCTTTAAATATATTTAATTTTACTCGATAAATTTTTTCCATACTGTCTGAAAAGTTTAAGAATTTAGGGAACTTTCCAACAAAGAAATAAAAATGGTAGGTCACCGAATTAGTTTCTCAGATAAATTACAAAAACTGAAATTTAGAGGACGCTTTTGTGGACCTTGTGCGTTACCATGGTAACTAATAT
>JAHPZR010012453.1:0-17500 GCA_019787425.1 Platygyra sinensis | reverse complement strand
ATATCGTCCACGCTGTGAACCCAAGTTTTGGGGATGTTGTCACTCCCAGAAGCTGATGCGCTCGATGACATTCTTTGGTACCCAAAAGTACTGTCTTTCGCTGCACCATAGTCACAATGCCTTATTCCTGCCGTCCAACTTTGTCTTGTTTTCTCTAAAAATATAGCCGTTGTGAAAAAAATGACAACTTTCAAACCATCTGGTAACGATAACAAATTTAGAGAGTTTAAGCATGACGTTTACGAAAAACGGCAAACGGCAAACGGCAAACGGCAAACGGCAAAGATTACCTCGGATTTTCTGTTCTTTTCTTGTAATCTTTAAATGAATCACACATAAAATTGAGAAGTGTCTCTTACTATTCACAGCAAATACAAATATTTTGATTCTACTGTACAGAGAGCTGAAGACGGACGGCAAAAGTTTCATTTTTGCCGTTTGCCGTTTGCTGTTAAACGTCATACTTAACCTCACAACAACAATAACAATAGCAATAGAAATGGAATTATGGCAAGGGCAATTAATGGCAATAGCAATAATGATAATGATGATGATAACGGTAATGATAATCTCAAGTAGTTTAAGCCCTGGGTCAATGGCTTTTACTGGCAAAAGTACTTAATTAGTTATATTTTTGACAGCATAAATGGCAATGGAACCAGATTTAGCGCACAGTTAAGTTTTAACGTCCTGAACATTTTAAAGCAAAATTAGCACTTCTGGCAGGTCACGTGACATGCCACGTGATGTTTAGCGAAAAATAGCCAATATTTGAGGAATTGGTGGCGGTTTTTAGTAATATCATTCCGCGAAAACGCGTTTTAGATGCAGGTCAATTATTTTCATCCTCTCACGTTTGTAATGACCGTCCCCCTTTTCACCAAAAAATTTTATAGGATAAAAGGTCGTCTTTTTCAACAAAATTTGACATTTAACCATTTATATCTTCTAAAAACGAAATCAAGGGAGATCATTCCAAACGTAGCAAGGTAGATAATTTAAATATGCATCGAAAACGGTCATTTATTGATCAATAAACCGAAAATTCGCTACCAATTCGCCCATTTACCAAATTTTAACAAAACGATCACGTGTCATGTCACGTGGTCAAGATAAAATGTTAAGGCAAGGCAGGACGTCGAGTTTTATAAGCAGGGAAAAGTGCAGCTTGAGATATAGCTGTCCAACCATATTTCTACTTTACATTCCTGACCAGGCGTTACAGTCAAACTTAGGGCGCGTTCGTTTGGGATCAATCCGGAATAAGAATAATTGGAATAATGCGAGTAAGCGTTTGTTTGGGAGCTATTCTCATTCCGGAATACCTGGATTTCCATTCCGGCTATTCTATTCTCCTAGGAGCAGAATAGCCGGAATATATTCCGGAGTATATTCTTATTCCGGAATATCCCAAACGAACGCGCCCTAAGTGAAGCGTACCCCTCAAGATTGCATAAATCAGGGTTCGTACACTTATGACCTGTCAAAATTCCATGACTTTCCATGACTTTTTCCATGACTTTTTGAGATATTCCATGACGTAAGTTAAGCTATTGCCCTCCGGCAGTAGTGTCAAAACAATCATTTATTCAGCTGAAATTACATTTGATTTTTGGACTCGCCAGTTAATTTTTCAACTTTGGATCTTAATGCCTTTCATTCATAGAAAACATACTGATTTTCCATGACTTTCCATGACCTACACCTAAATTTCAGGACTTTCCAGGCCTGGAAAATGAAATTGTAAAATTCCATGACTTTCCAGGTTTTCCATGACCTGTACGAACCCTGTAAATGAACTGATTATTTGAAACTTGAACCCGCTAGTCATTTCATACGGTGGCCCACAACTGTCACGGCAAAATACAATTCATCACGGCAAAATACAATTCATCACGGCAAAATACAATTCATCACGGCAAAATACAATTCATCACGGCAAAATACAAACACTCACGGCAAAATACAAACACTCACGGCAAAATACAAACACTCACGGCAAAATACAAACACTTACGGCAAAATACAAACACTCACGGCAAAATACAAACACTCACGGCAAAATACAAACACTCACGGCAAAATACAATTCGTCACGGCAAAATACAAACACTCACGGCACGGCAAAATCAAATCAAGAATGGCGGTCAGCGGTTGTCCAAGTACGTCGTGTACCGCTTCACAATCAACACGACGTAGATTTCCCGCCTATTCTTCCCGGTTTATTGTCTGTAATTAATGTAATGTCGATACTTCAAGTCCAGAACCATGTTTTGCTCCAATTGTGGATTTAGCATCAACCTAGCAGATAAATTTTGCAGTAGTTGTGGAAAAGGTAAGTGTCCTCCTTTCCATAATCATAGTTGGATGGGGGGGGGGGGGGGGTTTATTCTCGGGGTTTTGTTATTCGGGTAACTTTGACAATTCCTTAAAAGTATTTTCAGATTTCTAATCATACATATTCATATTACCTTAAGTCTGTTGGGACAATGGTCTTGGTCTTTACGTTTTCAGATGGATGACCTGTATTGCGGGTTTTCGTTAGGTAACTAACTGGTCACAGAGTACAAATTTAGCTTCAAGTTGCAGTCTTGTTCAGGGGCGGATCCAGGAATTTCTGAAAGGGGGTGTTGTACACTACCGAAGTAATCTTGAACACCAATGGTGTGGAAGGCGAGTGACGGCCCCTGCCTCTGGCGCGATCTCTTGAGGGGGTCCAGAGCCATACCCCTCTCCTCCTGAAATAACTTCGTAAAAACAATTTTATTCAATTATTATTTTACGAAGAATCAAGCAAAATAACAAAAAAAAATTCTCGATGGGGGGGTTGCAACCCCCTCAACCCCTCGCCTGGATCCGCCTCTGTTGTTCAATTTTATTATCGTTAATGACCCAAAAAAAGGTCTGTAAGGGGGTTGAGGGTCACTCCAATAATTAACAAGTGTTGCAATAACAGCATGCATAATAGCCATAATGCCCTAAAATTGTGTTTCTGAGGTTCCCAAATTCTACACTACTTGTACTTCAGAGCAGTAAACCCCTGAATACCCCTAGTTTGCCACATTATTATACCAATCATCAACTCAAAAATGTTGCATTTACAGTTCATACCCACTAAACAATGCCCACTGAAAACAGTTTAATGGTGAACTTGCAATATTATTACTATTATTGTAATTTAGCAGTGCATCTACATTGACACAGTATGTGCCAGAATGGCATAAAATAATAAATTTTCCAAGGGGAGCATGCAGCCAAACCACCCTAGTTACTTAGGTAAAGACCGTTAACCCAAAGCCACAACTGTTCAGTTCAACTTTAACTTTGCTCAATCATTCTTTTCTTTCTGCTGATTTTGGGGGTCATCTATAAATTTTAGGATTACGAGGGGAGGACGGGGCCAAAATTTATTTGTTACAGGGGGTACAGCTGTATCTAAATAATTCACCCCACCCCATAAACTGAATGGTCCCCAGGTCGTTTGCCACAAAATGGAACTAGCTTAAATGCCATTTTCAGATATAACTGCGAGCTTCCGATAAAGTCGGTCTGCTTCTTGCCAGTTATTTGGAAGATTTAGTCCAAGGGATCTTCTGGCATATTCAAAATAATCGTAATATTCATTGGAGCTGTCCATCTGAACTATGTGCTCAGACACATAATCCACTTCAGATTTAGGAACTTTCAATAAGAGGTTTCCCACAGCCCCATGATGCTCAGGCAAATAGAAGAGTGAATCTGGTCGACCAGAAGCAGTGTTATGTCTAGACTTCCTAATTCTATGGCTGTTCCAATGTTCCTTAACATTATTAAGGTCATTCTGGAGAACCAGTGCATAACAATACCACAGACATTCCATGTGTAATTCAGAGGCAGAGTTCAAAACACCTTCGGACTCCAGATCTTTGAAATAATTACGCCACCATGTTGACCTGTTTCGAGAATAAAACGACCACCAACCCTCTATCCTCTGATTCCTAGGAGATGATACATAACGGTGAGCATCAGGGTTGTCATGGAAGTAACATTGCATTGATGCTGCCAATCCGTTTTCAGTTCCTAGGTCTGTAATCAGTCGTACTGGACAACCTTCAAGTTCCTTAACAGTATTCAAGTAGTATGTTGCTATGCTGTCTGGTGAGCTGTTGGAGCGAGCTACTTCAAGCCATAAAATTTTTCTGCTAAAGCCATCGATGGCTCCATGTATTGCAAAGCCAAATAGCTTAAGTTTGTCATAGCCATCCATATGCCAGGCGTCATTGGGTCCCCTATTAGCATACGACCTTCTCTTTAAGCGGTGAGCTTTCCTTAACTGGGTACCTTCTGGATCCAACTCTTTTAACATGTCCTGTACTACTATACGTGGAACACGTAAGCCTTCCATCTCTAAAGTGTGCCAGATTGTCCTGTATCCCCCAGATGATCCAGGACCGTCAATAATCTCACTGACACGTTGCCTCACCATTTGTATAGAAATATTTGAATCGTCCTTCGTAAAAAATCCCCGTCTGCCAAGCCCATATGCTTTCAATCGCCTCAAAAGCGTGCTGTAACTCATTTCATGATTGTGGTGTTTCTTAAGTAGAAGGAGGATTTCTTCATAACTAAATCCACGTTGAAAATAATACTTAATGAGAGCCTCTTCATCGACCTCAGTTTCACTACTCGAGTCATCACTGCTGGAGTCTTCAACAATTGAGTCTTCATTTGTACTCAAGTCTACAACGTCATAAGAAAATAGATAAGTCTTACAAAGCGTGAGAAAAATTAGAGAAATCCTCGCGAAAATAAACTATAAAAAACTAACTATTTACCCGAATAACAAAACCCAGCAGAGCCCCCCCCGCCAACTATGATTATGGAAAGGAGAAAACTTACCTTTTCCACAACTACTGCAAAATTTATCTGCTAGGTTGATGCTAAATTCACAATTGGAGCAAAACATGGTTCTGGACTTCAAGTATCGACATTACAGACAATAAACCGGGAAGAATAGGCGGGAAATCTACGTCGTGTTGATTGTGAAGCGGTACACGACGTACTTGGACAACCGCTGACCATTAACCGCTGACCGCCATTCTTGATTTGATTTTGCCGGGAGGATGCCGGAGTGTTTGTATTTTGCCGTGAGTGTTTGTATTTTGCCGTGACGAATTGTATTTTGCCGTGAGTGTTTGTATTTTGCCGTGAGTGTTTGTATTTTGCCGTGAGTGTTTGTATTTTGCCGTGATGAATTGTATTTTGCCGTGATGAATTGTATTTTGCCGTGATGAATTGTATTTTGCCGTGATGAATTGTATTTTGCCGTGATGAATTGTATTTTGCTGTGATGAATTGTATTTTGCCGTGATGAATTGTATTTTGCCGTGACAGTTGTGGGCCACCGTAGGGTTTCCATGAAAACACCGATAACATTTGTATTTTGGCTTCATAAATAAGCCGAAGGTGGACTGTGTAAATAATTGCATAACTCTCGTCACACGTAACACGTCCTTTTTGAAAAGAAAAATATATTGCAGCAACGACAAGAAAACGAAGAGTGCCGCAGCAGCGATGCGAATCAAGCACTTCCTGGCACAGAAATGGAAAATTATGCGTCAATTATGCTTTTACCTCTTAGCGTTATTTTTGCGTTATTTAGCCTCACACAATAATTTCGAATTTGCGAAAAATTGGCGGGGCCGTGCGGCCCGCTTGCCGAAGCATTTACCCTGCTTAATTAATTAAGACCAAAATCTGCGATTTTTCAATCCTATTTATGCCTTATCGCAAACCTGCCTTAGTGCCCTATATCATAAAATTTGAGATTCCTGGATCTCCTGCCTTATCAACTAGTGTTTGATTCCTGGTCTTATCGATAATGATGAAAGACTAGCTTCTTTTAAAAAAGACTAAACATACCAAATGCAAGACTAAAGTGCAAAACAACGCCCAGTTTGAGACCAAAATTAGCAAATTGGATACTCTATTTCTGACCTAAATGTCTCAAAAAAAAAAACCAACAAAAAAACATACCCTCTCAGGCTGGACATACCTATACCCATATATGGAAGTACCCTTCTCTCCTTGGGCAGAGTCACAGGAAAGTATCACAAATAAATACATTTCGAAGTGCGGTAATGTGTAGAAAACTTGAATTAATTTATAGCTCTTCCTTTTCTACCATAGTTTCAGTACTATATCCCGCCTCGACGAAAAACGCCAAGCTCTGGCAACTAAGCGAATCACAAAGCAGCGCATTAGCACAAATCCCCCTCGCCCCGGGACTTCACACGCACAAGATATCAAAACACGAGCCTCTCTGAGACTGAATATCTTTCCGGAAACGAAACACTATTTCTTTCTGAGAAATAGCTTCTTGTTGATTTTGAGAAGAATTGCGGTTTTCGCGCCGCGGTGGCCATAAATTTAGCCGAAAACTTGGACATATTCACATCACTCTCAGGGAAAGACGGATTGGTCAATCAGAATGATCTTTTACATGTATGTTTGGTATCATAATTACCACACAAAGATGTAAAAATATTGCCAAGAAATGCATTTTATTCCAGGTTAGAAGCGCCCGAAGATTCCTAGTTTTTACACTTTGAAAAAAATTCTTAAAATATGGCATTTTTGAAGGCAACTTTCGTACCTTGATACATAGAAATTGCAAGTGAAAAATACATTTTTGCAAAGCCCTATTATCGCTTTACAACATATAAAAAATTCAGCTTGGGCAATTGAAAAGCTGTATAGAAAAACATGTGTAAGAAAAGGCTTGTTACGCGTAATTTACACTACAATTGCGAGCGTCACGCAAGCACAATTTTTACCCCGTGATTAGACGAAATTCAAGGCTCAAAAAAACTCTCTGGTACATGGTTTCACCCAACGGGAGTACATTCCGAGGAAGATTAATCATTTTCATTACACATCGGCCGAAAAAAATTGGGGTAAATAAAACAGCGAATTCTGAGAATATTTTCAAAACATGTCACAAGTAATATGTGCGACCGTAGCTTTGACCTTTCATGTCATTCGGAAAGCAACACCCGGCAGCTCTTAATTTGACTTTCATCCATCGGAATAGATGTTCCTTAAGTAGAAGAAGTTAGGCTTTTGAGTTTCGAGGCATCTGCTCGCGGTACAAAAAAAAAAAACAACTGGAGTATTTTTGAAATATGGCTCACTTCGCATCTAGACGGTTACGATAAAGCCGAAGTTGATCGCCGAATTGCACATTTAAATTCACTTTTTGAAAACGGCTGTATTAATGAGGAAGCAACAATCAAATAATCTAATTAATGCTTAGGAATAATTATTTCTTGCCATAGATTGTGTTTCCTGACAGTAACGGCAGTTTTAGCAAAACACAGAGCGAGAGCACCTCGCTATGTCGCACGTGACAGTAACGTAACGTCGCGGGTACGAAATTGGAGGTTGAAAGGAGCGGGGCGGGGGAAGGGTGGAAAAGGACAGCAGTGAACTGATGGTTCCTCGTACTGTAATTGCACATTTTGCATAAATTAGCCATGCCTAAAAATTCTAACTCAACAAAATATGGAGGCCCTAGCAAAGTCATGCACCACAAAAGAGGTAAAATTCTATAACGCCAAACCAATAGAATCTTGCAAGAGGCTAGCAAAAACTTTTACTACACATGTTCGGCAACACAGTCAGACACACATTGGGTCAAATTCATCTCGTGAACGTAAAACTGACGGACACGGCTGCCCTACATTAAGTCTTGTACAACATGTGAATGATAAATCCGACCATCTTGACCCCTCCGGGACACTTAAAGTGCCCCTGTGACGAAATATAAATTGTTTTTTTTCTTTGGATTTCAAAACTATGTTAACTAAACACTAAGTGACCCAAGTTTTAATCCTTGATTTAAAAAAGGCACCTGTTTATATTATCTGGAACTTTCCTATTTAATGATCCGCCATTACTAAATTTAAGTTCTTGAGAGAGCTGGATCGAGGGCAAAATGACGTCAAAGGCTCACTAGTTTAAGAAGGCAATGCGTGTGTACGCTGCAGAATTAATATGCAGCACGGGAGTTTTGGGCTTTCACACTTTTAAACTCGCACTTTGCATACATAATAAGCTGCGTTCACACGCTGAAATTTTAAGCTGGTGAGCCTTTGACGTCACTTTTCCCGGATCCAACCCTCTGAGGTCAAATCGGTCAGGTTTGAACGTGAGTAATGGCGGATCGTGAAATCCAAAACTTACACTCAAAGTAAACAGCCTTTGGATAAAAATGAAAGGTCAGAATTTTGCCAGTTAAGTGTTAAGCAGACACACTTTCAGAATCTCAAGAAAAAAAGGAAGTGATTTTTTTGATCACAGGGGCACTTTAAGTGTTTCAGCTCACACTCCTGTAAGCAATTACCGCTGCATATGACCAGTGTCATTTCTCTAAACACATCCATCCTGTTCATGACCAGTGTCATACGACTCTTGACAAGTGAACTGCAGTAACCCTTTAAGTCAGCTTCCAAATAAACGAAACGCGCAAGAATTTCTCTACAAAAATTTCAGTCTGACGGCGACGTTGCCAGTAAAATTTACAGAACCCAGGAACGAATTCAAATCTCTTCCTAAAGTAAGAGCCTCAGTTCCGTTCTGTTGGAAACAGCCTTTCATGAACTGCTTATATTGACTTGTAAGTAGAGGCCAGAAACTGGACGAAGGCCATACCGGTATCACGATGGTAGCCCTCGCCTTCTGAAGACTCAGATAATGGAGGGCGCGAGCAATAAGAGACACCGGGAGAACCACTAAACAGTTTTCAGACTCTAGATTTTGAACAAAAAGTCCACCCCTGATGACTCCGGATTCCACAAGCGGGAAAAGAATCTTAGTAGTTTCGCTGTATAAAAATTAGCAAAATAGTCAACTGTGCATGCGCAGACCCCATAACTCTTCTAAACGGTGAAAAACTTCAGGCGAAATCAGCCAATCATCAAAGTCAATAAGACGACTGATATAACCTGCTTTCTCATTTTCCGTTCTTGGGATCCACTGGCCCTCTAAACGACTATTATGCTAAGCTTAAAACTGGAAAATTGTAACAGCTAGCCTGTGCAGATCTAACCTCATGCTTCCCACTTGCACGATTCTCGCAGCCGACTGACTATCTGTAAACCACTTAACGAGGAAACCCCCAGAACTGGGGCGAACGATTCGAGAGAAAATCAATGGCGGCAAGCTCTCTCCAAGTTGAACTTTTGGAGCATTCGGATGGCTCCCAAAGTCTATGGCAGATATGTTCCTCATTAATGGTGATCACTGAACCACGCCCAGTAGCACTCGCATCGGAATAAACGAGACGTTGAGGCTTATAAATGAGGAAACAATCCCGAACTTTGAGAGAATTCAAATTTGTTTTCCAAAAACGCAACTCTTCAATGCAAAACTGATCTAATTCAATTTTCTCCTCCCAATGCTGAACACTCAATGTGGACAAAACGCAGTGCCTACTCATGATTCTAGAGATTACACATACATACACATACATTCTTTTATTTTCTAATAATTATTTTAACAAATTGGACATGCCCACAGGTAGCATAGCTAATCTAGGTGGGTCATGTCTTAACTAAAAAAAAAAGGTAAGTATAGAAGCTAACAGAAATCAAGAAATTAACTAGAGAGAGTACGTATACAAGATATTCCCGGATACTGGTGATGTAGAAATAATTTGCCCCGTGAAAGAGGCCAAATTTCTAGCAGAAATAACGAAACCAGAGTCAACAATACTGTCAATAGTACCGAGTATGTTGGTGCATCTTCTATCGACGATTTCAATAGTTCTTCGAGCACTGTCCCATGTAAGACCCAACCAATCGATTCGCTGGCAAGGTTCCCATATCGATTTCTCGTCGTTTGTGATAAAACCTGCCTCACCGAGATCGGATTTTACTGCTTTAGATACTGCTACTACACACTTGGCGATCTCTTTCTATGGCCCAGCCATCGATCGTCAAGAAAAATAGCAATGCGTATGCCCTGATGTCACCAGTGTTTTTCTAAAGGCTTAAGAGTTTTGGTGAAAATGTGAGGTGCGGACGATAAACCAAAAGGCAAAACTGTAAACACGTAAAACTTTGCTAAATTAGAGCTGTCATGCTTCCAAGAGAAACCAAGGTAGGTTTGATGACCCTCAAAAATTTCAATATGGTAGTATCCGCTCTTGATGTCCAAAGAAAACATAAAGGTTTCCGCCATGAAGTAGGATAAGGCAATTTTCAAGTCTTCATATTTGACGCGCATCTTTCTCAAACACTTATTGACGTATCTTAAATCAAGAATAAGCCTCTTTTTGCCAGTGGCTTGAACGGAAACTGACAACGGATTAACTACCAATTGAGTATAACAACTTCAAGAATACGTCCCGACTCAACTAGCTCACGTATAGCATCCTCAACAAATTTTGCATGGGCAAGGGATGATCTATTGTTTCTAAATACAGCTAGTTCCGGAAGACTAAGGAAAGGTAGCATAAATCCTCTCTCTATAACATTTAGAAAAAATTTCGAGGTTCCAGTGCGCTTCCAAAATTCTAGTTTTCTACGAACTTCAAGATTTCCTTAAACATTTACAAGCGGCGGATGGTCAGTCAACTCTAGCTCAAACAAATCGCTCTCAAAATGTACCTCCGCAATATCGGAAACTTCCTCCTCAAACACTTCACTGTTTATGACTGGGGTGGGGTTGCATTCCCTGGCTGGGCTTGATGGAGCTGTAAGAGTAGCCGGGGGCAAGGCCGGTTCCACGGTAGACGTTTTTGGGGCTCGACCAAGCACTTGTACAGTCTCTTGCCCAGTGACCGAGCTTAAAGCATCTGAAGCATCGTGCGCGATCCATGTTAGCCTCTCTGCCGCCTGGGAATAAATGAAACAAAGGCAGTATCAGGCAATGGATAAACAGGAACAGATTAAAGGAACATAACTGTAAAAGGGTGGACGGGCGGGCTACACTTGTGTAAAATAAAGAACGTGACCGGCTTGAAGGATAATAAGTGCAGGGTTGCAAGCGAAAGAGATCGAACGGAACTGCCGTAAAGTATAAATAGAAAGAAACAACCAATCACGACTTCGCAGTAAGTGTCCTCCGACACCTAGCTCAGAAAATCCAGTGAGGAACGTGTCGCTAAAATAGCAGCGGAAAATTTATTTTTATTTGTTGCAACGTTGCAATTTAAGAGGCTGTCTCTCTAAAAACCGACCACTGATTTTACTTCGAAAATTCGATTTTTCTCATAAGCTGGGATTTTAAAGCCCTTACCTAGTTAATCACTAAAATGAGTTTCATTTGATTAAAAATTGTAATTGAATTTTCCTAGGCTTAGTTAAAGTTCGGTCCGCTGGACTCAAGTTTCATGCCTGCCGAAACTGGAACAATAGCACATATTGCCGTCGCTCTAAAAAAATAATATTCGCTTCAAAAGTCCCAATTCTTTTTTTTAACTATAGACATATCACAGCAGTTTGTTTAGCCATGTTTCAATTATAATTCAATGTTGTTCCTTCAACGGCTGAAAGCAGATTTTCTACCCGTTAAATCGAGTTTTGAACCAAACACGAAAATAGCGCTACTTTGAAGGCACGTTTTAAAAATGTGGCACCTGTTTGAAACCGCTGAACTACATGAATAGAAAGTATAAATGACACTTAATTCAAAACAATAATATAATTTGTCAGCCCACTAGGTTTTCAAAACTAACGACCGCTTAAAGTTCGGGAAATTTTGAAAATACTTCAGTGAGTAACTGCATACTCGCCTTCGTGAAGTGCTCCTATAAATTCACCTAAATCTCTTACCTGGCTTTAAGATTAAAGTTTTGGTCCTTTGTAGCAATCCTTGAATCCTAGGTAGCATTAAAACTGCCAGCTTTTCCTTCCAGCAGTAGGTTTGTATACAAGGTACATTTATACGTTCCTGATCTGTGTCGAGGGTGACGGTCACATACTTCCGTGTTCTTTGTATTGCTGACCATTGTTTTCCTCGAAGTCGGTTTAATCATGTAGAGTCCTCTTAAAAGGTTTGTAGAAGCACTCTTTTGGACAACTTTCGGCACACATACAAGTGTGAACAGTAAACGGTGATCAGGGGATCCACAGAAGGATTCATAAATGTCACGGCCATTTTGTGTTTACAACGGGTGTTTTCGTTCTCAATCTTCGCGTGAGTATCACAACCTGATTCCCGTGATACAGATTGGGAACTAATTTAGGTTGCCTATCTTTAAGAAAATCCAAGATCCGACAGAATCCGAAAATGCATTTTGCGTTTCTTTACTAAACAGATCAGTCCTATATATACCTCGGATCATGGTGTGTCAAAGGAACTAAAGTATCCACTCTGGAGGGTAGTACAGCGGGGTCTCTGTCACGGTTAACGAACGGATCACTAATATAAAGATGTCGTTTTTTCGAATCACGGAAATACTCTTGATAATAACCTATCTAGAAAGAGTGTTTGAAGAAAGCAAATTACTGAAAGGCTTAATCAAGGCTCCATATTGCAAATCGCATACCTAAGTCACCCTCGACAGACGACTCTAACCATTCGACTCAAATAGAGTGGTAAAATCAGGAGTATCGGTTTGTACTCCAAGGTCCTCACGAGTCACGCAAAACCTTCAAGTCACAAATCACGAAGAATAATTTCCTAAATTCACGTTTCAAGGAAAATTAAATCAGCTAACCACTCATCACGAGAATACCCCCGTGCGACCCTCACTCCGGGAGTGGATTCTTCGGTTCTTTTGACGCACCATGATCCGAGAGATATACGATTGATCTGTTTGGTAAAGAAACGCAAAATTCATTTTCGGATTCTTTCGGATTCCCGATTTTTATTGACCATGAAGTTCTGACCCAGATTCTATTAAAGAAAGGCACCCTAAATAAGTTCCCAATCTGTATCACGGGAATCAGGATGTGATGCTCACGCGAAGATTGGGAACGAAAACACTCGTTTTAAACACAAAATGGCCGTGACATTTATGAATCCTTCTGTGGATCCCCTGATCACCGTTGAGTTTTCATACTTGTATGTGTGCCGAGAGTTGTCCAAAAGAGTGCTTCTACAAACCTTTTAAGAGGACTCTACATGATTAAACCGACATCGAGGAAAACAATGGTCAGCAATACAAAGAACACGGAAGTATGTGACTGTCACGCTCGACACAGATCAGGAACGTATAAATGTACCTTGTATACAAACCTACTGCTGGAAGGAAAAGCTGGCAGTTTTAATGCTACCTAGGATTCAAGGATTGCTACAAAGGACCAAAACTTTAATCTTAAAGCCAGGTAAGAGATTTAGGTGAATTTATAGGAGCACTTCACGAAGGCGAGTATGCAGTTACTCACTGAAGTATTTTCAAAATTTCCCGAACTTTAAGCGGTCGTTAGTTTTGAAAACCTAGTGGGCAGACAAATTATATTATTGTTTTGAATTAAGTGTCATTTATACTTTCTATTCATGTAGTTCAGCGGTTTCAAACAGGTGCCACATTTTTAAAACGTGCCTTCAAAGTAGCGCTATTTTCGTGTATGGTTCAAAACTCGATTTAACGGGTAGAAAATCTGCTTTCAGCCGTTGAAGGAACAACATTGAATTATAATTGCAACATGGCTAAACAAACTGCTGTGATATGTCTATAGTTTAAAAAAAGAATTGGGACTTTTGAGCGAATATTAATTTTTTTAGAGCGACGGCAATATGTGCTATTTGTTCCAGTTTCGGCAGGCATGCAACTTGAGTCCAGCGGACCGAACTTTAACTAAGCCTAGGAAAATTCAATTACAATTTTTAATCAAATGAAACTCATTTTAGTGATTAACTAGGTAAGGGCTTTAAAATCCCAGCTTATGAGAAAAATCGAATTTTCGAAGTAAAATCAGTGGTCGGTTTTTAGAGAGACAGCCTCTTAAGTTGTTTTCAAAAATGACAAGCAAATAAACGGACTGATTTTATAGGCGAAAAAGAGCCTAAAAAAAAACATTCGCAAATTGCCCGTGATGATGCCGAACGCTTTTAGTGGAAAACGCTCACCATCATATATGTTTGTAACTGGTTGTCATAAGAAGTCGTCGTTCTCCACTAAATCTGTTTCCGAGGCTCCCGTGGCTGGGAAGGAGCAAAAAAAAAGGGCGAGCGAGAGAAACGAGGGGGACTTGAGCGAGGGAAGCGCCTTAGTCCCTTTCCCGTCGTTTTTTTTTCTCTCTCTCTCTCTCTCGCCCTCTTGTTCGCTCTTCGCCAACTTCCGGGTGCCTGGAACAAACCGACTTTGTCACCCGATTGGTAGTTCTTATTTCAAAAACAAGACCCAGCGGCTCGATCTCGACAGCAAAATATTTCTGCTATAAGTGATTGCGGCTTAGTACTCAAAGTACAAGCGCATGTTTTTTTTTCTGTTTAACATCAGAGTCGATGGACTCCTTGAGCAACCTCGTCCCTAGGGGCCTTTCCCCTGGTACGAAGGTGCCTTCTTGAGGTTGTGCTTCCTCTTCTGTCCTTTTTGGATAGGTCTGTCAAGACGGCGAGCGCAGGACTGTGATGATAGACTAAATGGATTAAAACCAGGAGGAGGAGTAGAACTTCAGGAATACTGCAATAAATGGAAAAGACGATCTTGCAAGTCAAACAATGCCCTGAGACTGCAACATGTGTGAGGACTGATTTATCATTAAAAATGGGACATTTCCCTTATTTTTTTTTTTTTGTTTTTTGTTTTTTTTTTTTTTTGTTTATTTTTTGTTTATTATTTTGTGTAGCCTTCCGATTTCCCTTATGCCTCTGTTAGAAAAGGAGGTCCTAAGTGTGAAACCTTTCTGATTATAATGACTTTGATTTGCATGGAAAATGAACCTGCATGCAAAATTCATTTTCAGATGACAAGGTTCGTGCACTTAGCCTCGTTTTTGGAAATCAGAGGCACACGGGAACGGGGAAATGGCCTGTTTGTTTAATTATGTTGCGTGCTAAGCAGATAAGCTTATTCATTTTTAAAAGCGCCAAACTAACTCGGAATCAGGGCTCAGGTGCTAGTGCTTCTAAAAGCCCCTGCCCCTCTGATAAGTACTAAATATGGATGCATGGTCCATTCAATCTTTGTACGGTGGCCCCCCCCCCCCCCCCCCCGCCCCCCCCCTCAAGAAGGGACCATCGCTTCCTTATAAAAATGTAACTATTTTTTTAACATTCGGCCATCCTTTCTTTGAAAACTATAGTGGTGTTCTGTGTAAAATCTAACTGTTCTGTACAGAAATGAAAGATTGTTCCTTAAAAAGCTGCGATCGTTCCCTGTACTGTCGAGTGCTTCTTCGATAAAAACAATCACTTGATCCTTCTGATAAAAAGGTGTGTTCGTTCCGTAGAAATGTAGCTCTTCCGTAGAAACAATCACGACCTTCTTCTCTGAAAGTGAGTGCGACTCTTCCGTAGAAATCGAGCGCTTCCGTAGAAAGTTCAAACTGATGCGCGCGCATTTGCCCAGGAGGGTACTGGGTACTAGCTCGGTCAGTATAAAACAGGACTGCGGACTGCGGACTACGGACTACGGACTACGGACTACGGACTACGGACTACGGACTCGGGTATAAAACGGGACCGAGCATTACGGACTCGGCATCAAACACGAAGAAAGGTTCTACATTGAATAAATTCTCGCAATAACGTTTTCATAAATTGAAGCTACTTGTAATTATAGAAGTCCCATTTCCCGAAAGCGTCCGCTCATACAGGTTCAGCCATACTCGATTGCCGAAAAAGAAATAGAAGACACTGAAAGTCACAAAATTGACGAGCTGTATGAATTTTCGAATGATCCAAGCCATGATTAAATGGTTGAAAGATCAATAGTCGAGAGATTTGAGGAGAATTCGAACGACATGTCCCGCTGTTTAATTATACTACAATGTAATTCGCTATTAAATAAATACACATAAATACGGCCGTGGCGAAATGAGGAACAAAAAGTTGATAAATAGAAAAAAAGACATTACACAAGGATGGCAGTTCTGCACTCCTTAGTATCGCCTTGGGAAAGGAAGGGGAAAAAAGAAAAAAAAAACAGTTCTTACAATACGGGCTATTCGGATTTGGTCACCCACCCAAGCACTGTCCCCGCCGAACAGGGCTTAACTTTGCTGAGCGTAGCAAACATGTTGCTGTCCTTGTGGTGTAGTGACTCCACGGTGAACGCATGGTTTTAAATTTTTAAGATGGGAAAAGGTATCAAAAAAAGAAAAAGATATCTGATACTGCATGGCTGGGAAAGTAGAGAACAAAAAAATTAGAGGAATATGAAAATGAGAACTATTACTTGCTTTTGTGATCGGACAAGCTAGCGGCACTTTCCTAATAATAATTGCATCAAGGGAATAGTAATTGCGCATGTGCTGTCACCCAAGGTGGCCGGCATAGGAGGTGAGGGATTTGATATATAGTTTCAAATATTAATTCTTCTTTTCCTGCAAAGTTTCGATTTCTGGCAAGAGAGTACATGAGGAGATGTAACGCCGTTGAAAACATTCACATTCACAAAGTTATCTGTCCGTGAGACCGAGGCAATTATTTCGAAAGTAGTAGTAGCAGTAGATCTTTATTTAAACTCGGATAAAAATCTTCAGTTACACTAATAGTATTTTGATTACAATCATTTGTAAAAATTAAAATAACTATAAAAACTGATTTACAAGTGCCGCTAGCTTGTCCGATCACAAAAGCAATAATAGTTCTCATTTTCATATTCCTCTAATTTTTTGTTCTCTACTTTCCCAGCCATGCAGTATCAGATATCTTTTTCTTTTTTTTGATACCTTTTCTCATCTTAAAAATTTAAAACCATGCGTTCACCGTGGAGTCACTACACCACAAGGACAGCCACATGTTTGCTACGCTCAGCAAAGTTAAGCCCTGTTCGGCGGGGACAGTGCTTGGGTGGGTGACCAAATCCGAATAGCCCGTATTGTAAGAACTGTTTTTTTTTTTTCTTTTTCCCCTTCCTTTCCAAGGCGATATTAAGGAGTGCAGAACTGCCATCCTTGTGTAATGTCTTTTTTCTATTTATCAACTTTTTGTTCCTCATTTCGCCACGGCCGTATTTATGTGTATTTATTTAATAGCGAATTACATTGTTGTATAATTAAACAGCGGGACATGTCGTTCGAATTCTCCTAAAATCTCTCAACTGTTGATCTTTCAACCATTTAATCATGGCTTGGATCATTCGAAAATTCATACAGCTGGTCAATTTTGTGACTTTCAGTGTCTTCTATTTCTTTTTCGGCCATCGAGTATGGCTGAACCTGTATGAGCGGACGCCTTCGGGAAATGGGACTTCTAAAATTACAAGTAGCTTCAATTTATGAAAACGTTATTGCGAGAATTTATTCAATGTAGAAAATTTCTTCGTGTTTGATGCCGAGTCCGCAATGCTCGGTCCCCGTTTTATACCCGAGTCCGTAGTCCGTAGTCCGTAGTCCGTAGTCCG
>JAHPZR010012452.1:22500-23752 GCA_019787425.1 Platygyra sinensis | reverse complement strand
TGCTCTATCGGAATATAAGTCCTTCTCTACAATTCCTTAAGCTCTTTATTGGAGCCTTATCCATAATATTTTCTTTATATCAAGTTGATATTTTTATGTTGAGCTGCGTTCGACGATCCTAATACACAGATAAATAGAGAGATAATCTTTCTATTTGTGAACAGGGGCGGAAACATTCATCATCAACCTTTAAATAATTAGAAATACGTAAATGGGTTTTGTTTTACATATAAAGTGCTGCTAAAAGAAAGGGAGACTCACATTTCAGACGACCATCTAGCGCATGCAGGATTGAGGAAACCAAAAACAGGTCTGAAATTCTCAAGTTTATTTTAGCTCTAGGTTCTTTTAAGGGACTCAGTCACGGTTAAACGGTTTGAAATGTTTAGCCAAACTTTTCAATTTCGTCGTTTGCAATCCGTGTCAATCTTCTCCATCCTTAACCATCCTTGTTCCTTTATGGTTTATTATCATTCTTTTATGTTTTTCTATCTTTGTAAAGTATTATTTTCGGGTTTCCCGGCTTCAATTTAACGGTAATTTTGTCAATGCTCAAAATAACTCAAAATAGCATGACTGAGGCCTTTAAATAACGTCAACGTTATTGTGACTAACTATACGGTTTGGCCCACCACCCATACTAATCCGTCACTTAATCGAAGCTTTTCAAAAACGCTCTTGAAACCAGAGGAATTTGAAAACGCCGGCTTTGCGTTTGAGCGCAAATAATAATAATAAAAAATCAGTTGAAAACGAGGAGTTTCGGAAACGACGAGTTCAGGATAATTATGTGACTGCTGCCAGAGTTTTCCTTAAAGTTAAATTTTTGTTTTCAAGTTTCTCCGGCGTAGAATGGAAGGAGAACACGTGACCAAGATGCGTTTTCAGAATGAACGCATCGTTTTCTAATTCTTTTATCTCAGGCATAGTGTGGACGGTAAACATTTGATGTGTTTTCAGAATGTAAACACCGTTTTCATGTACTTTCCTTGGGTAGATGCAGTTGGGTAGTTGAGGGGGCCTCATATTCACAGCTGCTGAGATGACAAGCTGTCTGGAACTTTCTCTTTGTCTTGTAAATAGTACCTGCAACGCTTTTATTTTTTTTTCCGATGCACCACCACAGCATGAATTTTCAAATTTTCGAATCCGTAAAGATGTCGTAAAGAATGCGTTTAGATCCTCTTTACGCGTCTTTACAAACCTTTTTACATTTTTCAAAAGAACGTCTCACGTCTTACGCATTAAAACC
>JAHPZR010012452.1:7500-17500 GCA_019787425.1 Platygyra sinensis | reverse complement strand
GTGTTTTCAATCTCTCATGGAATTCATGGAATGTCGGTTACACCTAAACAATCTAGGGTAAAAATTTGATCATAGTACCACTTTAAGATACCTCCTTTATGGTCGAAAAGGTTCTCCTATTTTGTTTTTTTGAACATGGCAATGCTTGGTTTTAGTGGCATGTAAAATTCTCAGTTTAATTTTGTAGCGCTCTTTTCTTTTCTTTTTTTTTTTTTTGCCCCAGCGTGTCTGCAATGGAAAGAGGAAACACTTATTATACTCTGGGGTTCATTGTCTCATTCCTACTCAAGACATATACGAGCCACAGAATATTCAATTGTGGTGAGTCAGTGAGTAATCTTAAGACATGTTTATCGGCAGTTTACCTGATCGGTAGCCTTAGAAGGCCGAAGAAATCAGCGGACAGCAGTTCCATGTAGCTCTAATAGTTCTATGCCGTAAAGAATTATTTCAGACTGATATATTATACCATTTTCTAAACCCACACAGGACTTTACAATGGATATTCAGAGGAATACGACGCAGTTATCGACGACGTGATAAACAAAACGTCTGGTCGGAACAATGTTTCATTAATCTTAAGAAAGTACAACACGTCAGAAAATATAGATCTATTTCATCAAGGTGAGATACTTTTAGGGATTATTTACAGCTAGTTACACTCGAGGGTCTGGAAACAAATAGAATGTTAACCCGGGTTGGTGTTTAACCCTACCTGGAGTGTTTACAAGGGCAAAAGTTAATCCTCCTGCCAAGGTAACTCTAGCAGGCCGATAGGGTAACTCGACTTCTCGGGTAGTTAACCCGAGCTGCCTTGTAAACACAACGGAGGAAACAAGAGGAAATATGTAAGTGCTAGGATAACTCTCTCTCTCTCCTTGTAAACATGCGCTAAGAAGTTTTGTTGCCGTCACAGGAATCAGAAAGAAACAATTGCAATGGGTCCCTGCCGATGTCAAAAAGATCCTCCAGATTTTTCGTCAAATCTGTCAGATTCCTGTCTCGAAATACACCGAATGCAAATATGGCGGACCACTCGGTCGTCGCCCGGGACGAGTCGAATGAAAGCGAGGCTAGTTGGGCCTCGATGTTTTGTTTTGACAATGCTTTTCCAGAAAAGTCTTTCTTCGTAGTCGATTTGGTCCCTTTGTTTCGCCCTCCCTACCCGTTTTTGTGTTCCTGAATGCCACCGCAACAGAGTGGAATCTTCCACAGCAGAGACGGTGTTCTTTTTTTCAGTTTCTCGTTCGCCTCTGAGGGGAAACCAAAGAGACGGAGGCAAGGAGTTCACTGTATTCGCTGAAGAAACTGTTTAATTTCAGGTTGGAATCGATCTCAGAAAATGTGTAAGCGATCGCATTTAGTTCTAAGTTGCTGTCATTTGGCTCAATGCTTTCACTGGTTTCAGTAACGGGGCAGTTGAAGTTCATTCGCTTGGTTATTGCACCGTAGTTATATTTACTTCGTGCGATTCCGTGCAATCACGCGAGTGGACGCGAACGCAAATAACTTCTTCCTTTGAGACAGAGAATATCATTCAAGGAGACCTTTTCTTTACCTTGGGGAGGGCATTGGCCATGAAAACCGTGTTGGAACACCACCAGACACCACGTAAGCTCGTCATTTAAACGATTTTTCTGAGATCTTCTATCCTGAAACGTAGCAAACAAACTTTAGTCCCCGCAGCGATCGTGAACTCCTTTTCTCCGCCTCAACGAATTGCACTGATCCACTATTTTCCCTTAGAGGTTAACGGTGGAAGATTTCTATCCCCTCTCCTCGCATTCACTGAAACACAGTAACTCGTAGGCACAGCGAAATAAAACAACAGGTCGACCACAAAGCAAGAGTTTTCTGGCCGGGAAGCATTTTAAAGCAAAACATCAAAGCCCAACTAGCCTCGCTTTCATTCGACTCGTCCCTGGCGACGACTGAGTGGTCCGCCATAGTTGCATTCGCTGTATAAACCTATTAGATATTAAGTAAAATTGTCATTGCCTGCATTTTTTTTCTTACTTATCATTTTCTCAGAGGGCACCACGTGACCTGCAAATAGTTTCCTGGAACGAAGAGTTGGCATATGTTTAAGATCGTTTACGTGTGTTTTGCTGCAAATTCTGTTATACTCGTAGTAGAAACCACGTTATGAAAAAAAAAAAAAAAGAAAAAAAAAAAAAAAAAAAACCTGTCAGATCGCTTTCCCTTGGCTGTCGGACAGTGAATTACATGTGAAAAAAACTTAATGATCAGACGATGAAACAATTATTGAACTCCGTTATCTTGAAATATCGTGATTTTTCAATCTATTTGCTATTAAGGCAACGTAGACCAGACCAATTTTCCTGTGACTTTAACTCTCAATTTGGTTTAAACTTTACTTGGTACAAAGTCGCAATACTACTGTTGTAAGGACCATAAACTTCTGAATCACATATATTCTAGCTTCATCGTTTCTCGATCAAAACATCCTTGTGCTTATCGAGGGAGGCAACACAAGGACGCACGCATGCACACTCTCTACAGTGACTGGCATTCCTCTTATCCGTTTCCATGGTGACAGTAGGACCTACGAGCAGTGCGAAAAAGCGATTCAGATGTCAGCTGGATATAGGGACTATGGACATGCTGCCCTTGAAATCTTAAACATGTTTGGTTGGAAAACTATCGCACTTGTTTTTGATGGTAAGTATTTGTTTTTACTAATATCGTACAATATCATCCTACATATTCTATCCTTTCTGCATCCATCCATCCATCCATCCATCCATCTATCTATCCTTCATTTTTGTTTGTGTTTGTTTTAGAGGAAAGTTCTCACGAAGCGGCTTATTTTCGCGCCATATCCCAAAACTCAGAGCTCGCTGTGGATCTAGTGCAGCTGATTAAACCGAATGAAAATGAAGATCCAAAAGTTTCCGTATTGAGAGCAATGGAGGAAATAAAGAATTTTGCAGCTGAGGCCATTCTTCTTTTTATCGATAAAGAAACTGCTGAACGTATGATGCAACAGGTAATCTTGTGTGATTTAGTTAAACTGATCCAAAGTGCTTTTCTGGCAAAAAGTTATACGTTTCGTGCCTCTTATTTTCTCTGTCATCTTAGTGCTTTTTTTACACAAGTAAAATAAGGAAGAAACACTTAAGGGGGAGAACCTTAACTACAAGTCTGTTGCTAAGGAAATTTCAAAACCTCCTTTTTTGGCTCCTGAAGTCCAGTGGGCATCAAAGTTTACCGCGTTTGTTCGATTCACGTTTCCTTTAAATGTTTCGAACCACGCCCATATTTGGTATGTCATGTGACCACAATAGAAAACGTCTAAAAACTCGGACTGAGTGGATCGTTTTCGAAATATAACAATACCTTTTGCCAAAACACGGCATTATCTACAACTTGTAGTATGCGTTTGAGGAAATGTACAATATTTCGAAAATTATAGATCTTTAAGAGGCTTTAAAAGCACTTAAATATCCAGAATTTTCGAAATATTCTCTGTTGTTCATCCTTTGCAGAAGCCTTATCAAGAAAGAGATGTGAGAAATGTATATAAATGGATACTTCCGAGAGAGGTTTGATGGTCATCTAATCAGCTTCACTACCACTTTAATTATTGAAATCGATAGTGTTGTTTGGATGTTATTTCTTTATTTTATCATGATGTTACCTACTCGAATTTAACCCTCGGACGTACAAGGGGCGGGGGGAGGGGTTGGATCCCACCCCCATAAGGAATTGTAAATTTTTTAAAAGAAGATTTACTCTAAGGGGCTAAAACGGTCAGGAGCTGTTCATTCATCTTCTGCGGAAATGCTGATATCTCAGTTTTCTGTCTGTCATTTGTGACGTTGTCACGGCAACTGCAAATTTCTAGTAGCTTTCACCAAAATGAACATTTTTGACATAATTCTGTGTTTTTTTCCAAGTTTTTTCTTCATCAAATTGCAGAAATTCACGAATTAATACATTTCATGAGCATTCTGGCTCAATTATAAAATTAATTTCTGTCATTTCTTGACTTTCTAAGAAGATTGTGATATCACCGATGGCGGATTCAAAATGGCGGATTCAAGATGGCGGATCAAATGACGTCAAAACCAATAAAAAGATGTTATCAACTTGTAGAGCAAGCTCAGGGTCATCTAATCTACGTAATTTTTCTTCGCTGTTTCTTAACAGGACGAAAACCCAAGCGGGGCAGTGGGGTCATCAACCCCCCTGCCCCCCCTCACCCCCTTGTTGTACCGCGGTGGGGGTTGTTTTTTTTTAATTTTTCCATATGACCATTTTTCCTGTATTGACCAAACTTGCTTGGTCAAGATGGCTGGGTATTGGCCTTATTCTTTTTTCGCGTTCAACATCTCCATCCCTAAATACGCCAAAAGAAGGAACTTGCCTAATATTCAGCCATCTTGACCGAAAAAGCCTGGTCAATAACCTATCTATCATGTATGTCCGCAAATATGGCCAGCGCAAAGAAAAAAAAAATCACTATTGGCACCTTCAGAATGCTTGTTATACTCCGGCCCTATGTAACTAAAAAAATTAGCTGATTACTCGCTTCTATCTCTATGTCCAACTTTTTTTCCCGCTACAGGTGCCAATGAACTTAAATTCTCACCGAGAAAGTATTGTTTTATCTTTGACGCTTCCATTCAGTCAGCGCTCAGCTCCTGATGAACTAATAAAGGCACGGAACACCACCAACATGGTACGTTTGTACTGTGCACAAATTCTTGAATAAATAAAACAAAACTAACTAAATAGAAAAGAAATAAACAAACAAATAAACAAACAAATGACGGGTTTCTAGAAAACAAACAATCAAGCAACAACATCAACAGAAACACCATCATCTCAACCCTCAGTTGGGCTCTACATTGTATGTTTCGAGTACAGTAAAAGTCGTCAAGGTAGTTTTAGATATTAAACAAATGTGTTTTGTCTCCCTAGGACTTCTCCACTCTCGCCTATGACGCAGTTAAAGTTCTCAAGCAAGCAATTAACAGTAAACCTTGTAGATCAATTAATGGGACTTCTATCAGCTTAAATGATAGAGAAACTATGCTGAAGTGTCTTAAGAAGGTCAGTGAGTAGTGTAAAAAATGAACTATGTTTGGAATAAACAAAATCTTTACATTTAGTTTACAAGAATAGTTAATCAATAGATTCTGACAGTTGACCACATCATCCTTTCTAGTTTTAAGCATTGTTTTCTACTTTGGAATGAGACGATTTAGTTTCTGGAAGTTTTATTGTTTCAAGGAATAAATAATTGCAATTAACTACCGGTTTACTATTTTACAGCTGTTCTTATTTCCCGTTTTTCATTCATAAACACGGTTCTCTGATCAGGTTAGCACGGACGGTTTAACAGGACCTATCGATTTCAACGAGCGCGGGACACGAATAGGAATTGAACTGGAAATTTTAAATCTACGGAACAATTCCTTTAAGAGGGTGAGTAACCTATAGAAGAAGCACCATTGTTCCCTGAAATAGGTTTGGTTTTAGATACTTAAGGCTTTTTCTTTCATGATCATAATAAATTGACTGGCCCATTTAAAAGGAAATGATGTCGAACGGTCCTGCGGTGCTTCATGTTTTTGATTGCCCTTTAAATTGAGGGAATGATTTTAAACGATTCAAAAAGTGGTGCTTTGACCCAATTTGTACCCCCTTGATGGAATTACATGGAAGAATAAAAACACCGTTTAACGTTTGTAAATATCTGCCTTAGTTCCGGAGATATTTAAGTTTGATAAACGTGTAAGATATGCAAATAAGATGACTAAGGACGTCAAACACTGAACGCAATTTTATATCCACTATCTAAATTGAGCTCTCTTGGCCAATTTGCAGCTCAAACCACTGGAACTTGGTAATAGGCTAATAGTTCCGCAGAAAATAAACCTACAGCTATAAAAAAGTTCTGTTCACATGGCAGCTTGAAAAACGTTAAACGAGCCCACAAAATTGAGTCAACATATTTATATGCTTGCTAGATCATGCATACGAGGCACCATTTGCAATTACGAAAATGGAATTTTAGAGATGGCTAAAAATGCCTTCCCTAACCAAAACAAACCCTATTTTAAATGTACTTAAATACTATTTTTAAAAAATCGAAAAGAGTAGGGCAGGTAGTTCCCGGTGTTGTGGTCTGACTTAGTTTCACGGGTTGGTGCTTCATATAGCGATAACCTCATTGCACCTTTCCCCCTTGGACAGAATTGTCCAAGAAAAATTACTATAAACTAAACTGTAAACTATAAACTAAACTAAAAACTGTTTTTTAAGGGGCATTGCCACGCTATTTGGCAACTTTATAAAAAGCTAGAAGGTGCCTTCACATCAATTGAATTTTAAAACTAATGATATAGTTTTGTGATCGAAGACTATTTGAAGGTACTGAAACTGTTTCCTGTCGCCTGTCGCTACGGATGGCACGGATGGAAATGGATGAAATTTGAAAAAAATTAGCCAATATTTTCAAGTTTTGATGGCACGAATTCCAAAAATCCTCAAGAATTTTATTATGGTTAGCCTTCTCTGATAAAATTCACTTGCTATCTTCGTCGTAGCTTTATAATATACAGAAGCTTTTTGTTATGATTAAAGCCTTAAAGTGCACCTAACCCCCAAAATTTTTTTTCGCTAAAACAATAAAGCTTATTTTGTGGAGTAATTAGCCGCAACAATTTTTCGATTTGGTTAAATCCTCGAATTTCTGTGCCCCCTTGAAACCGAATTTCGTATGGTTCACGACCGAGCATAAGGAGTCTGGTGAGACTAAAGCCGTGACGTCACTTCGAGAACGAAAGCTTCGGCTGTCCCAGTCGGGCCTTTTACTCTGTGTGAGCGTGGAAGCCTTTTTGCCGCACAAGTTTTTGGCTGGGGGCTCCACAGTCGACAGATTTCTGTTTTTATCAACAATATCTTCTACTTCGTCGGATTCTGAAATGAGCTTTGACTCAGAAGACTCCGAAATTTATTATATCGCTAAAGAGAATGACGACTCGCACTTGTAAACAAAGCAAAGTGAATAGTTAAATGATGACGGCCGAGCTGAATTATATGCTGACAACTCTCTGGCCAACGAAGAATAGATAGACAAATGAGGTGGATGCTGACAAAGAACTCGAACGAGCTCTGATGGACAGACCCGAAGGCAATGATATGCAGAAGTCAAAGAGACTGTAGCGTGTGGTGCGTATATTTACTAAATTCGCGCATTCTTCGATCTCGCATTAACATACTTTCGTATACTGAAATAAAAGTCAAGTGCGTTAACTTTCTCAAATTATTTTAACTTCACTCGTTCAACGTAGACCAAAATGATTATCCCATGACACAATGTTTGTGTTCTTTTCCTGCGAGTGTGGAAATTGTAGCGTCGCTTCCCTTCAAAACATCAGCGAATGTTATTGTTGTTATTATTATATTAAAGTGAGTTAGAAGGTTGTCAAGACTCAAAGAAGAGTGATCTTGTTCTTGAAGATATTGGTGCTGATGTTACCTTAAAGTGTGTTACTGAATATCCAGGAATTAAACCTGTATGGCTTCAGAAATGGAGTTTTAAGATTAGTAGTGGGCAAATACAAAACTATCTGTCGGCTGTGCCGACTGACTGCTGTTGTTTCTCGGATCAGATGCAACAACGGCTGCATGAATCGATGGACGGTTATTCCAAATTCGTCTCGCTTAAGTCACTGAGTCAGCAAAATCCCTTCCTCTCTCTGAAAATCCACGCATCGAGCGAGATCATCTGGTTTGAAATACTTTATGGAACAGATCACGAACTCTTAGACGGCTATCACTTTGCACGAATCGAGCCATCACTTTGTACGTTTCTTCTCTTCAGGACATCTCTTCATAAAACGGTATGGCATAAAGCGGAGTACCTCCTGTAAGTTTGTTGTGTTGCTACATCACACTACAGCGCACCTGGCTAGCATTTTTTTCGAACAATTTTTCCAGCCTTTCCCATAGAAACAAGTAAATATGCGAATCTCAGAATCATCGTGTTCTCGATCTGACGTCACATCCGGCCCTCGACCCATTCTCCGTTAAACTCGGTCGTGGACCAAAATGGCGGCAATTTCACGTACTTTGACGAGCCATAGAAAATCAAAGATTAAACCAAATCGAAAAATTTTTGCGGCGAATTACTCCACAAAATAAGTTTTATTGTTTTAGCGAAAAAAAGTTTTTGGTGAAAGGTGCACTTTAAAGTAATGATTTTAGCACAGAATTGACCTAACAGGGTCCTAAAACAGCAAAATCCTCGTGACAATGCCCCTTTAACCTATTTTATGGAATAGATTAAAAACACGGCAAAAAGTGTATTTTTAAGGTGACGTAATTTTTGAATGATTTTAATGGTGCTTAAACCTGTTTAAAACACTATAAAAACAAAGTTTAAATTCCAAAACTCGAAATTTTTCGCTAGGTTTAAAAATATTATTAAAACAAATTGTAAATACCTTAAAACTCTTTCAAGGAACGCAGTATTCAGAATAAAAACAAGATACAAATAGTTTTAGAAACAGCTTTCGAAATAATTTATTATTTGGGAAGTCTAGAACCCAGTATGTTTCCATTGTAACAAAAGTGTTAACAATAAGTAACGCAAGTCACACACTCGAACTCCAACCCACTGCATGCGCACAGACATATCACCCGGACGGTGGTGCGCATTTCTCTTCCGTAAACGGTAGATGCCACTTAGAAATTTTTTCTAACTGTAAACGAATTTTTCTCCACTAAATTAAAGAAAAAGAACAATATGCAAGCAACCACTTAGTATCGAATTCGGAACCTCTGTTTCCTAACACCCTTCTCATACCACTACACTAACAGGTTGATCCGCCAAATCTCCCCAAAATTTAATTCTAAAAAGTGACATTCTTAAACATTAATAAGCGAGTTGCCCCAAACATCAAATAAGCGCTAGCCGCAAGCTAACCATTGTGAGTATGAACTATTAAGCATTTGTTGAGTGCATTTTACTCCATCAACAAATTATAGCATTTTCTACCTTGTCCGGGCTAAAGTAAGATATGGCATCGTTTATTCTGAAAGCCTTGGTTACCAATGATGGCATCGACCGTTTAAAAATGGCATCGACCGTTTACGAACAGGAAATCAGCGGCGGTGGCAGCCTTGGACAGCTATTTCGGCCTTTTTAGGCCGAATGGCAGCCTTCGGGAAGAAAAGGAACTGAAAGCCTTAAGTAGTCTTCCCTTTACTGCAAAGGCGTGTGCAAAGCACCCCTTTAAGCGCCAGCTCCACACAACTCATGCAGGAGCTGTTGGCCAAGAGCCGCAAGGCATTTCTCCCCGACAAGCGCTGAGAAGGTGCATAAGCCTTAATTGCCGTTGTGTCAGTATGTTTATGTAACAAACAGTAAAACCAAATGGAATTGTTAAGCTCGTATTTTGGGGCGCTTTTATTATAGGATTTTACTGCAGAGTCAAACATTTCTGATAAAAATTGGCTGAGATATCTTTTTCATCAGATTTGATCAAAATTTTGTTATATGCTAATTTGCTTATTTTAAAAACTTGAATATCTCTGAAACGAAAAGAGATATCTAAATTGGGTAAACAGCATAGTTTTCGTTTCATTCAAACTACTTGCTTATGGCTTCGATAGGAAAGATGTGATTTTCATCATAGCCTGCAAGCAGACTCTCGTGTGGGTTATTCCGATATTCGCTTCCGAATGGCGCGCGGTCAAAAGCTAGGGGGCGGGCGAGAAAGGGAGAGCTTGCAATGGCCTTTGTACGATTTGAGAATTTACGTTCAGATTCTGAACGTAAATTGCTGATTGGCCAATTCGACTTGACACATGTCAAATACTACCATTTGCGTTCAACCGTAAAGCGTCAACGCTTCTTCGCGCATGTTTATTTTCTAAACGAAGTTTGGTGTCATGCGACTTCAGGAAGATGGAGGCGCTGAAAGTAAACAAATTTGGACGATCCTATCGCACTGGAACATAG
>JAHPZR010012452.1:0-2500 GCA_019787425.1 Platygyra sinensis | reverse complement strand
CCCAAAATATAGAAAACTAGTCTACAATAAAAAGAGAAAGGCCCAAGAAATCACGCATGCGCGCGCCATTTTTGTATAATGGCTCATATACCATGATGGCTTAGTCGATGAAAACTCTCGAATTGCATTATCCAATGATCAAGCTTTTAATAATGTCTGTTATTTTGTTTGTTTGTTAAATGTTCTTTAAGGTGATTCCCGAGTAAAGGAACCCGCCATAGATTCCCGATGAAACTTGGTATGGTGTCATTACACTACAAGGAGATGTTAAAAACGTAATAAAAGGAGCGGCCACGATGCTGAAAAATATGGTTATTTAGGTGGCTTTTTATCTCAGTGCGCAAGAAATAAGCTCGATTACTTTTCAATGCAGCGTGTTATATCCCACAGAGTTCGACTTTCTTTAATTGCTTATTCATCTAAGTCCTAGAAAAAATGCCTTCATATACCCTGCATTATTAATTTATATTTTTATCCTTATAAGGAAACATAATTTGGAGTTGCTCTATTGAGTCCGTTACGTCTCTATCTGTAGCATTTATTTCATTTGCCAAAAAAGTAGCCATAGATTTCTGCCAAAACTTTTCTCAGTTATTGCGGATATTGTTCTTATTGAATTTATAAAATAAAAAAATGGGGGCCACCGTGCTCGTTTAAGGTATCAGCCAGAGTTAAAAAAGGCGAATTTTGGAAATTTTTTATTTCGACATGTTCAGATAAAGCTTTTCAAGAACTTTTATTAAAAAAAAAATTCAACAAAAAAGTATTCTTTCAGTGCAAAGTTATTGGACGTTGAAGTTTACTACATGTTAATTGTTTTAATTACCCGTTGACAAGTCCTGTCATTCTGGGGTAACTTGTCAAGAAATAAATCACAAGGTTTATCACGCAATACATGCCGCAAGATTGGTTCAAATGCATTCGCAAAAGTAGAAGCGTCGTGTCCGTTTTTGTCATCAACGGCAAGGCGGAAGAAGTCGAAAAAATCGTTAAGCTCGAATTGGGCGAGAGTAATAAAGGAGCAATGGTTGAAGGAGTCGAACGAGCACTGAGCCAAGCGCCGAATGGGACCCATTTACAACCTCTTGAAGATCTGGAAAGCAAAAACACTGAAACAAACGAATCGGTGACTTGTCGTTTTTTGTCAAGGAAGCGTTGAAGTTGTGGAGAATTTACGTACTTGGTTCCAGTGGCAGAACGAAACCTGTCTGTCGCACTAAACTAATTTTGCATTTCCGACGGAGAAAACCAGGGCGTTCGCGACAAATCGTGCATCGTTCTTGGCTTTCGAGCTATCGGTGGCGGTCACGCAACAGCCTCAAAGGTTTTTAGTTTTCTCGGTCTGTATACGTGGAACGAGAGTTTTGAATTAACTATGAACCTCTGATACTAGTAAGAGTGAATCTTCTCCGCCCCGCGTAAAGTTTTGGCCTGCTGCATATCACCTGTCAAACGCCTATTGTTATTACAAGATGATTAGGTGTTATAATCCTGTTGCGGGTAAGATCAGTAAGATGCCGCAAAAAATACATTTTTCTTGTTTTCTCGGAACGACAATTTCGGAAAGTCAAGCGTACGTTTTCAACTCCAAGTCGGCAGCCCCTTAACCCATTTAGCTGAAATTTGGCCGGCTTATTGTCAGATAGATTTTCTCCAAAACCGTGTCGGCGATTTTGTTTTCTTTTTCCGTTTTCGATTAATCGTCATTTTTTCAAAGGAAGTGCTGATGATTTGCCCCCACTGGCTTTATCCTAGTACCACTAACGAACAAATGAACGTGTCAAAAATCTGAGACACGGTTTTTTAGTTGAATGTGTCAAGAAGCAAATGCGATGTTTATCGTTCTCTTCCGTTCATTCTTAGCGGGACTGGAGGTGAATTTACATAGACATATGCCTTCGTAAAAAACGTCTCAATAACGCTCGCTCTTACGATTTTGAGATTTTTAAAGGAATGATCCATAATTTGGAACTATTAAGCTTTCAGAAAATGTATGGTTTGTTGGGGTTTATAAGAAAAATGAAAGCGCTACAGCGATCCGCGCGCGGACGGTCCGGAAGGGTGGCTGATACCTTAAGAGAAAAGGAGCTTTTATCTCGCTATCGAGCTTTAGTTTGAAGGAAATCTCTTTGTTTTGTGTGCGCGCGCTGACGACGCAAAAATCCTGCGTAGTAGGAATACGCAATGCAAAACTCGGGAATCACTTTAACCGGGAACCCACCATCTAAGTGTTCCTTATTCCTAAATATCGCAGTGGTGGGGGTGGCTTCTTCATTATACTTGTTCTATAAGCATGTGCGACCCCAAAGGGTATGTTTTTTTTTTTTTTTTTTTTTTCCAGCCGTTCTGGCCATAAAAAAGGTATCGATTTCCGCATTTTTGGTCATAAATAGAGTATGGTTTTGCACTCTAGTCTTGAATGGGATGGGGTTTTTAGAAGAAAGTACTTTATCTATAAGATGGAAACCCCTTCACAATAATAAAAATAATAAGAAGAATA
>JAHPZR010012451.1:0-31452 GCA_019787425.1 Platygyra sinensis | reverse complement strand
TGAGTTGTGGTCGCAAAGGAGATTTTTGTGGACTTAAATGGCCTGAACGACCAATCAAATGCTTAGGAGTATATTTAACTTATGATTATGATGAATTCATCAAGATGAATTACAAACAGCGAATGAAAAAAATAGAAAATACGGCCAACTGGTGGAAGGGAAGGGGTCTAACACTCTATGGAAGGGCACAGATAATTAATTCACTTCTTTTGCCTAAGCTAATTTATATAGCAACCATGTTTGCAGTACCAGAGGAGGTTATCAGAGATGTTAATAGGATTATCTTTAAATTTTTGTGGAGAGGTCAAGACAGAGTTGTAAGAACAGCTATGATTAATTCTTATGAAAATGGAGGGTTAAGGGTGTTAGACTTTGAGACTCTAGTAAAATCTGTTAGGTTGTCTTGGTTCAAAAGGTTGTTCGCTTGTGAAAACGCTGGCTGGAAGTGTTAACTCACTCATCTGCTTAAACCTTTTGGAGGTCTTTTTCTTTTGCAGTGTGACTACGATCCTAAAGATTATAACATATGAAATCAATTCTACGCAGAGTTGACTCAGTTTTGGGCCGAGTTTAGGACCGCCTTCTCTGATAAGGACAATAATAGTTCAATCATATGGAATAATAAAAACATAAGGATAGATGGCAAACCTGTATTTTATAAAAAAATTTACGAAAAAAACGTATTGTTCATCAGTCAATTAGGCTTATCAAAGAATAATTTAGATTCACTAGAGGCTGTTAGGCAAGAAACGAACATCAGTTGTAATTTTTTAGAGTGGTCTGGTTTAAGATCGGCTATACCGTCCCATATGAGGAAGGATGACGGTGTCAGTACCTTAACAAAGTTGGGGTTTTTTCGTAGCGATGCTTTTTATGATGTCAGTTTGGCCAAAAGTAAACAGTATTATAATCTTTTAATTCAGCTAAAAGCTACATTACCAAACGCTGCAAAAAAGCTGAAGGATAAATTTAACATCGAGTACGAGGATTTATCTGAGGTTTACCTGATACCAATAAAAGTTTGCATAGAAACGTCTTTAAGAGATTTTCAGTTTAAAGTACTTAACTATATAACTTGTACAAATATTCTTTTGAAAAAATTAGGAGTAGTAGACTCAGACCTTTGCTCTTTTTGTAACTTAAGCAGAGAAGAAATAGAACATATGATATTTATTTGTTCTGCCTCGCAAAATTTTCGGAATGATTTTAAGTGGTATTGGTATTGTAACACAAAAGAAACTATTCTGTTATCTTTAAAAGATATTATTGTAGGGGTCCTTGGTAATGGTAATGATTTTTTGAATCACTGTATTTTGGTCGGAAAATCAGTAATTTACCATTGTAAAAGAAATAATAGGAAACCCAGCTTACGGTCATTTAAACTACTGTTATGTAAAAAATACCACACTGAATAGACCCTTCTCAAAAATGGCGGCCGAAAATTTAAATAAGTCAAACTTAAAATCTAACACCAGCACTAGAAAGAGCACCTTAACTTTAGTAACCATGCCAAGTTTCAGAATTTCAGGTGAAATACCAGCTGAGAAAATGTATGTTGAAAATTGAAAAATTTACAGACGTTTGTATGACTGGGGGTATACTGCCATTTCTTTATATTTTCCAGACATTTTCACGAATAGAAAAGACCTCGGTTGTCTTTTAAAAATCTTCGATCAACGTACAGACTACCTAAACCGATCGAGTGGCGAGTGCACGCGCTTTCCATTTGGTAACGCTTTAAAAGAAGAATTTTTTTCTGGGAAAACTTTTAGCTCCAGCGCTCAGACTATTCCGAGTGTGACATTTCAATAAAAAGAAAAGGAGAGAGTGTCGCTGCACACGACTTTGTTGACAAAAGTCTTTGTTAAAAGCGCAGGCCGCCTTTAACTCTGTGCCTTTTGTTAACTTTATTACATCTTGGGATTTACTTCACGCATCAGACCGTTTGATTGACAGCCGCCGATTCATTGCCGAGAACAGTCGGAATTCCGACAGCTAATCTGTGCAATTATTATTCCGCGCTGGGCACTGCAAGTACATGTCGTGAAAGACAATAGCATTCTGGGCGATGCAGTGTTTCATCCGGTTATCCAAACACCGAGAATTGGCGTTCCACCTTTATATTTGCCAGTGGTGCCTCATAAGCATAATCCAGCCAACATATAAAAATGTTAGCTCGAGTTTGTGGCCTAGTTTAATACTTTTTGAGCTGAAAAAAAACTAACATTTCGAAATCAAGTGGGTGGGGAATGGGAAAGAGTGAGTTGCCATGGGAACAGAACTTTTTTTTTTTATAGCCGTTGATGTGTTTCCTCTAGAACTATAAGCCTACCACGTTTCAATGATCTGTGCTGCAAATTGGCCAAGATAGCTACATTTACATACTTGATATATTGGTGGGTTGAGTGTATGACAGCATCAGTCATCTCATTTACATATTTTACACACCTCAGTACGGTAAGCGGTGTTTTCATTCTCTCATGGAATTCATGGAATGTCGGTTACACCTAAAAAATCTAGGGTAAAAATTTCATCATACTACCACTTTAAGTTACCTCATTTATGGTCGAAGAGGTTCTTCTATTTTGTTTTTTTCAACATAGCAATGCTTGGTTTTAGTTGCATGTAAAATTCTCACATCTCTTTCTTGATAAGGCATCTGCAAAGGATGAACAACACTCAAACTTTATAACCATGTTAAGTGTTTCTTCCTTCTTTTACTTGTGTAAAAAAAGCACTAAGATGACAGAGAAAATAAGAGGCACGAAACGTATAACTTTTTGCAAGAAAAAGCACTTTGGATCAGTTTAGCTAAATCACACAGATTACCTGCTGCATCATGCGTTCAGCAGTTTCTTTATCAATAAAAAGAAGAATGGCCTCAGCTGCAAAATTCTTTATTTCCTCCATTGCTCTCAATACTGAAACTTTTGGATCTTCATTTTCATTCGGTTTAATCAGCTGCACTAGATCCACAGCGAGCTCTGAGTTTTGGGATATGGCGCGAAAATAAGCCGCTTCGTGAAAACTTTCCTCTAAAACAAAGACAAACAAAAATGAAGGATAGATAGATAGGATGGATGGATGGATGGATGGATGCAGAAAGGATAGAATATGTAGGATGATATTGTACGATATTAGTAAAAACAAATTCTTACCATCAAAAACAAGTGCGATAGTTTTCCAACCAAACGTGTTTAAGATTTCAAGGGCAGCATGTCCATAGTCCCTATATCCAGCTGACATCTGAATCGCTTTTTTACATTGCTCATAGGACCTACTGTCACCATGGAGACGGATAAGAGGAATGCCAGTCACTGTAGAGAGTGCGCATGCGCGTGTCTTTGTGTTGCCTCCCTCGATAAGCACAATGATGTTTTGATCGAGGAACAATGAAGCTAGAATGTAGATGATTCGGAAGTTTATGGCCTTTACGACAGTAATATTGAAAACTTGGTACCAAGTAAAGTTTAAACCAAATTGAGAATTAAAGTCACAGGAAAATTGGTCTGGTATGCGTTGCCTTGATGGCAAATACGGATTGAAAAATCACGATATTTCAGCATAATAGAGTTCAATAATTGTTCATCATCTGATTATTTTAAGTTCTTTTCACATGTAAATCACTCCCGGACAGCCAAGGGAAAGCGATCTATCAATAACGTGGGATTCTATTACGCATGAGTATAATAGTATTTGCAGCAAAACATGTAAACGATATTGAGCATGTGCCCACCATTATTTGTAAATAAGTATTTGCAGGTCACGTGGTGCCCTCTGGGTCAATGAAAAGCAAGAAAAATTGCATCTAATGGTAATTTTAAATAATATCTAATTAGTTTATTTCGAAGCAGAAATCTGATAGATTTGGCAAAAAATCTGTAGCATTTTTTTACATCTGCAGGTTTCCATTGCAAGAGTTTCTTTCTGATACCTCTGACAGCAACGAAACTTTTTAGGGCTTTTTTACAAGGAGGGAGGGTTATCTTAGCACTCACACATTTCCTCTTGTTTTCTTCGTCGTGTTTATAAGGCAGCTCTGGTTAAACGGGTAGTCGAGTTACCTTATCTGCCTGTTATGGTTACCTTGGTAGGCAGGTTAACTGTTTACCTTGTAAACACTGGAGGTAGGGTTGACCCACCTACCCGGGGTAATTTTCTAATTATTTCCAGACCCTTGAGTGTAACCGCTCAACAAGTTGTTCAAGGTTGTACGGTTACCCTACCCGTGAAAATTTGCTTGTAAACCCAGGCTATATTTTGCCCTCCAGCTAGGGTTACCTGCTTGCTGGTTGTAAGCGCCCTAAAAATATCTCACCTTGATGAAATAGATCTATATTTTGTGACGTGTTGTACTTTCTTAAGAATAATGAAACATTGTTCCAACCAGACGTTTTGTTTATCACGCCGTCGATACCCGCCTCGTATTCTTCTGAAAATCCATTGTAAAGTCCTGTGCGGGTTCAAAAAAGAGTATAATATATCAGTCTGAAATAATTCTTTACAACATAAAACTATTAGAGCTGCATGGAACTGCTGTCCGCTGATTTCTTCGGCCTTCTAAGGCTACCGATCAGGTAAACTGCCGATTGACATGTCTTAACATTACTCACTTACTCACCACAATGGAATATTCTGTGGCTCGTATATGTGTTGGGTAGGAATGAGACAATGAACCCCAGAGTATACTAAATGCTTCCTCTTTCCATTGCAGACGTGCTGGGGCAAAGAAAACAAAAGAGGCTACAAAATTAAACTGAGAATTTTACATGCAACTAAAACCAAGCATTGCTATGTTGAAAAAAACAAAATAGAAGAACCTCTTCGACCATAAATGAGGTAACTTAAAGTGGTAGTATGATGAAATTTTTACCCTAGATTTTTTAGGTGTAACCGACATTCCATGAATTCCATGAGAGAATGAAAACACCGCTTACCGTACTGAGGTGTGTAAAATATGTAAATGAGATGACTGATGCTGTCATACACTCAACCCACCAATATATCAAGTATGTAAATGTAGCTATCTTGGCCAATTTGCAGCACAGATCATTGAAACGTGGTAGGCTTATAGTTCTAGAGGAAACACATCAACGGCTATAAAAAAAAAAAGTTCTGTTCCCATGGCAACTCACTCTTTCCCATTCCCCACCCACTTGATTTCGAAATGTTAGTTTTTTTTCAGCTCAAAAAGTATTAAACTAGGCCACAAACTCGAGCTAACATTTTTATATGTTGGCTGGATTATGCTTATGAGGCACCACTGGCAAATATAAAGGTGGAACGCCAATTCTCGGTGTTTGGATAACCGGATGAAACACTGCATCGCCCAGAATGCTATTGTCTTTCACGACATGTACTTGCAGTGCCCAGCGCGGAATAATAATTGCACAGATTAGCTGTCGGAATTCCGACTGTTCTCGGCAATGAATCGGCGGCTGTCAATCAAACGGTCTGATGCGTGAAGTAAATCCCAAGATGTAATAAAGTTAACAAAAGGCACAGAGTTAAAGGCGGCCTGCGCTTTTAACAAAGACTTTTGTCAACAAAGTCGTGTGCAGCGACACTCTCTCCTTTTCTTTTTATTGAAATGTCACACTCGGAATAGTCTGAGCGCTGGAGCTAAAAGTTTTCCCAGAAAAAAATTCTTCTTTTAAAGCGTTACCAAATGGAAAGCGCGTGCACTCGCCACTCGATCGGTTTAGGTAGTCTGTACGTTGATCGAAGATTTTTAAAAGACAACCGAGGTCTTTTCTATTCGTGAAAATGTCTGGAAAATATAAAGAAATGGCAGTATACCCCCAGTCATACAAACGTCTGTAAATTTTTCAATTTTCAACATACATTTTCTCAGCTGGTATTTCACCTGAAATTCTGAAACTTGGCATGGTTACTAAAGTTAAGGTGCTCTTTCTAGTGCTGGTGTTAGATTTTAAGTTTGACTTATTTAAATTTTCGGCCGCCATTTTGGAGAAGGGTCTATTCAGTGTGGTATTTTTTACATAACAGTAGTTTAAATGACCGTAAGCTGGGTTTCCTATTATTTCTTTTACAATGGTAAATTACTGATTTTCCGACCAAAATACAGTGATTCAAAAAATCATTACCATTACCAAGGACCCCTACAATAATATCTTTTAAAGATAACAGAATAGTTTCTTTTGTGTTACAATACCAATACCACTTAAAATCATTCCGAAAATTTTGCGAGGCAGAACAAATAAATATCATATGTTCTATTTCTTCTCTGCTTAAGTTACAAAAAGAGCAAAGGTCTGAGTCTACTACTCCTAATTTTTTCAAAAGAATATTTGTACAAGTTATATAGTTAAGTACTTTAAACTGAAAATCTCTTAAAGACGTTTCTATGCAAACTTTTATTGGTATCAGGTAAACCTCAGATAAATCCTCGTACTCGATGTTAAATTTATCCTTCAGCTTTTTTGCAGCGTTTGGTAATGTAGCTTTTAGCTGAATTAAAAGATTATAATACTGTTTACTTTTGGCCAAACTGACATCATAAAAAGCATCGCTACGAAAAAACCCCAACTTTGTTAAGGTACTGACACCGTCATCCTTCCTCATATGGGACGGTATAGCCGATCTTAAACCAGACCACTCTAAAAAATTACAACTGATGTTCGTTTCTTGCCTAACAGCCTCTAGTGAATCTAAATTATTCTTTGATAAGCCTAATTGACTGATGAACAATACGTTTTTTTCGTAAATTTTTTTATAAAATACAGGTTTGCCATCTATCCTTATGTTTTTATTATTCCATATGATTGAACTATTATTGTCCTTATCAGAGAAGGCGGTCCTAAACTCGGCCCAAAACTGAATCAACTCTGCGTAGAATTGATTTGATATGTTATAATCTTTAGGATCGTAGTCACACTGCAAAAGAAAAAGACCTCCAAAAGGTTTAAGCAGATGAGTGAGTTAACACTTCCAGCCAGCGTTTTCACAAGCGAACAACCTTTTGAACCAAGACAACCTAACAGATTTTACTAGAGTCTCAAAGTCTAACACCCTTAACCCTCCATTTTCATAAGAATTAATCATAGCTGTTCTTACAACTCTGTCTTGACCTCTCCACAAAAATTTAAAGATAATCCTATTAACATCTCTGATAACCTCCTCTGGTACTGCAAACATGGTTGCTATATAAATTAGCTTAGGCAAAAGAAGTGAATTAATTATCTGTGCCCTTCCATAGAGTGTTAGACCCCTTCCCTTCCACCAGTTGGCCGTATTTTCTATTTTTTTCATTCGCTGTTTGTAATTCATCTTGATGAATTCATCATAATCATAAGTTAAATATACTCCTAAGCATTTGATTGGTCGTTCAGGCCATTTAAGTCCACAAAAATCTCCTTTGCGACCACAACTCACGCCTATGCCCATACATTCAGACTTCGAAATATTAATTTTCAAACCTGAAATTCTTTCAAAGTTATTTATAACATCCAACAGACTTTTCAACGAGCAATCATCCTTAAGAACCCCTGTTGTATCATCTGCATACTGTAGCACCTTAATTTCAGTGTCTCCAATATTAATCCCACGGATATTATCATTTGTTCTGATATTAATTGACAACAATTCTACCGCGGTGATAAATATATAAGGTGACAAAGGATCTCCCTGTCGAACACCTCTTTCGAGAGAAAAGTAATCTGAGTGTACACCATTGTTACAAACACAGCTGGAGATGTCCTTGTAGAGTACTAAAAACCATCTTATAAAGTCAGATCCGAAACCAAAGACCTCCAGACATCTGTGAATAAAATTCCACTCAATACTGTCGAAAGCTTTCTCAAAATCAAGAAAAGCTATGATGCCGCTCGTGCCCTCACTCTTTGTAAAATCCATAATGTCATAAACGGTTCTAATGGTTTCACCAATGTACCTTCCTTCCACGTAACCACTTTGATTGTGATGAATTATATTTGGTAAAACTTTTTTAATACGAAATGATAAGGCTTTTGACAAAATTTTAACGTCCGTGTTCAGCAAAGAGATGGGTCTCCAATTATCCAACAGCGAGCGATCTTTATCTTTCTTATCAATAAGAGTAATTATCGTTTGCCTTTGGGAGGTGGACATACTCCCTGCTTCGAAAGCTGTGTTGAATGAAGCCACCAGACTATCTCCTAAGAGATGCCAAAAAGTTTTATAAAACTCAGCCGGAAGTCCATCATTGCCAGGAACTTTATTATCTTCAAAAGTTTTAAGTACCTCTGAAACCTCCTCAAATGACACCTTGCCTTCACATAGTTTTCTCAAATCATCCGTTAATTTTGGAATGCTAGGATTATCGAAGAATTGGGAGCTTTCCTGACATTCCGTATTTAATTGCTTTGAGCTATACAAATTCTTGTAACAACTTTTCTCAGCTTCCAAAATTTCAAAAGGGTCTGTTGTAATAACACCACTTAAATTTAATTTTCTAATGTGTTTACGAATGTGGTTTCTTTTCTCTAAATTTAGAAAATACTTGCTACTTTTTTCTCCATGCTCATGCCATCTTGCCCTGGATCTGACAATTATCCCCTCTGCTTTTTTTCTTCATAGGAGTCCAAATCTGCTATGGCATTGTTTAGGTTATTTAGTGTCTCGTTAGACGGATTGAATTCATGTAAAGTTTTTAATTCATCTATTTTCTCTCGTAATACTAATTCTTTTCTCTTACTCTCCCTTGCAATTCTCTTTGAAAAATTTATTGAAAATTCACGTATTCTATATTTTATCCATTCCCATGACATTTGTGGGTCTTGAAAAAAGGATATTGACTCATTTCTCCATATAGGTATATTGAATTCCATTTATTCAACATAATCCGTTTTCAAAAGGAGCGACACATTTAATTTCCAAGATCCCGGGCCTTTCAATTGCTGATCTATAGATTGGAACTCAATTATAATTGCAGAGTGGTCTGTTTTAATTGCCGGCACAATATCAACATTCGTAACATTGTCAAAAAGGTGAAACGAGGTGAGCCAGTAGTCAAGCCTACAAAATACAAAGGGCATTTTTTGGCTCCAAGTAAAACTTTGCAGATCTGGATTCTTGACTCTCCAAATGTCCTGCAAACTAAAATTTTCTTTTAACGTTTCAATAGCTCGAACAACATTGGCACGTGGAGTCAAAACGCCACCCTTTTTATCTAGGAGCGGATTTAAAGGACAATTAAAATCACCACCTATGATAACATTATCCTCTTTAGTTATTCCGAATTCCGACAAGACCCGTTGCAGATTTTCGAAAAATGTACGCGAGCAAGCATCCTTATTTGGAGCATAAATATTCACGACAGTATATTCTACATCCTGAATTTTACCTTTCACTACCAAAAATCTTCCCTGCGAATCAATTTTGACAGTATCAACATTATAGTCAAAACCATTCTTGACTAAAATTATTACCCCTCTAGCATTATTTGCACCATGGGAAAAAAATATTTTGCCTCCCCATTCACGCTCCCATTGACTTTCAACTTTTTGAGTACTATGCGTTTCTTGAAAGAAGATGATGTCAGATTTCATTTTTCCACACCAACAGAAAATTATTCTACGTTTCTTAAAGTTGCTCAAGCCTCTGACATTCAGCGAGGTTAATTTAAACATCGATGTGATAGATGTAAGTCATATAAAATATAATTATAAACAAAACGTGCAGTCTCACTACAGCATATAAACAAGAAACATCCTCGCTCACGAAAACCCAGTAAAGTAAATTAATAATATTTGAAGACAAACACAGACACACACACATAACCAGTCTCACGTCTTCTGGAATGAACTCTTTCATCCTGTTCTCCCAGAACCGACTCCAGGTTCCAAACAAAAGAAAAATCGCAAAAATCAGACACTTCTGCCCGTCTACTTCTGGATGACTTTAACGGATGATTGATCTTTAAGTTTGTAGATTATTCTCGCCGGGATTGACCATGCGACATGTGCAAATTCCACGTCTTCTCTCTCTCGGAGTATTTTCAAATGTTCTTCCTTTAGTAGCTTACGCTGCTCGCGAATTTCCCTAGTCACGTCGTCCGAAATATAAAGCTTTGAACCCTTGTAAGGATTATCTTTCAAAGATTTTGCAGCGTTCGTTAGAATAAATTGCCTGTCAGTGTATCTTAGCAAATAAACATGAATAGGGCGCGACTTCGACAGATCTGTGTTACGTGTAGAGGGAGTGCGATGAGCTCTCATTATCTCAATTGCCTCTGCTTCTTCTAACTTCATATGATCATTAAAAAGATGCTGTATGAAATCTGTCATACGCATACCTTCTTCACTGCCCTCTGGAATATTCCAAATGATTAGGTTGTTACGACGCGACCTGTTTTGCAAGTCGATAATTGACCTCTCGAGCTCCAAAACCTTGGACTTATCTGCTTTATTTTCTACCGTGCTCTTTACACCAGCCAGTTCATCTTCAAGCTTACTACAGCTCTCTTCAAAGGACCCAATATCTGAAGTTAACTTGGATGTACTTCTCTCCAAAGCCTCGATTTTTTCACAGATTTCACCATGCCGCCTCTCTTGGTGTGCATTCATAGTATCCAACTTCTTGCTTAGCAAGTCAAACAGTCGTTTAGTCTCCGTATCAGCGCACTTTTGCTCTTCCTGGACCTCAGCATTTGCTTTCGCGGCTCTTCTGGTACCCATTTTGCGACGTAAACGAAGTGGAGAAAACAAAATTTTAAAATTGGAACGCCGGAGCTCGGAGAGCACGTCTTACTCCTGCCGACGCATGCTCAAAAAATCATATCTGAAGAAATGCTTAACAGTAACAGGCGGTGGTTGTCGCGGGGATACTCCTGTTAGCATCAAGTTATTTTTAGGCAAGTCTCCTGTCTTTCTTGACGAACAAGGGCGCAAAACGGCAGCCCGTCCAGTGGAGAAAGTTCAAGTGAAGTTCACGAAGAGCTGGTTCACCGGAACAGGACACATGTTGAAATTTCTTAGTTGAGTTGAATACTTTGCCGGGTTGAACGACGTGTTGAAATAAATCTTTTTGGAGTAAACGTTGCCAATGGTTACCTTTTCGGAATCACTGGAGCTTGAAATACGCTGCTAGCATATTATTTTGCCAATTTTCTGTCTGCTATTGTTGTGGAAGGAGGAGTTTTGCATATTATTATTACTCGCGAAAGTTTCAAAATCAGTCAACCATAGAGCCGAACGGTCGCCGACGGGCAAATTTGCAGAGGTTGAGGAGGGCTTTCGGAAAACCGCATTTTGATAATACTTGTAGGCGTCGTAAACCAGCGAAAATTGGCTGGACCTTTCCTGACGTCCGGTACCAACTTTTCCATATGGTACCCGTCAACTTAACCGATCCGTTCGTCGGAATATTTCGCTTGAATAACAGCTTCCATACTAGAAAGCTCCCAAAATAGACTGTTTTCAAAGCGAATTTGATAATACTTGTAGAGACCTTATAAAAACAATTTTTGTTCAGAATCATTTATTCATCCTTTCTTTCCATATGATACTCGCTGGCCAGAGAAATAAATATGCCCGTGAAACAGAAAAGCGTATACCTGGTGGCCACTTTTTGCCCGTATTCTTTGTTATTATTAGCACTTTTCTCTAATCGATTTTGAATTTTAGCGCCGGCACACACAAAAGTTCCCGGATGTGTCGCGGCATTCTGGGCGATGGTCTCTCGTGTTTCATATATTACTTGAAAACTAAGGATAGGACAGGTAAGGAAAATGGCAGTTTCACGATAATACAGCTGTATATTCATATAAAAAAAAAATATGTAGATTTATAACATTTTTATTTTTCAGTTGTTATCCTGAGTATATAATTTTAAATATTTCGTTGTTTGAACCTCTAGCTACGTTACTGCGACATTAGAAAGAATTATAACTAAAATAAATTGAAAGCTATTCAAAAGGTGTTGCTGTGGCTGGGTCAGTCCTTGAAAGGCTTCTACGTAAATTATAGCCAAACTTACGATAGTTTTATAGCGCGTAAAAATCGCCTCTCAGTGAGCGTTTCACGGAAGCGTAAAATATCGCAAACTTTTTTTTTAAACTTTTTATATTTACTTTTTGCATTGCGCTTTAACATATGTTGACGCGAACTCCCTTTGTTATGGTCTAGAAAATCGAGACACTGAACTGCAAAATGGCAAATGTGAATATGTAACTACTTGCGGTAATTTAATAACACGTAAATATCGCCTTCCTGGTTGCTTTACCGTCGCCGTAAATTATCATAAACGTTCTATATACGACTTTTTACGAGTACGTAAAGGTAGTCTCTCTCCGTAATCTTTACGCACTATGGTTTTAATGCGTAAGACGTGAGACGTTCTTTTCGAAAATGTAAAAAGGTTTGTAAAGACGCGTAAAGAGGATCTAAACGCATTCTTTACGACATCTTTACGGATTCGTAAATTTGAAAATTCATGCTGTTGTGGTGCATCGGAAAAAAAATAAAAGCGTTGCAGGTGCTATTTACAAGACAAAGAGAAAGTTCCAGACAGCTTGTCATCTCAGCAGGTGTGAATATGAGGCCCCGTCAACTACCCAACTGCATCTACCCAAGGAAAATACATGAAAACGGTGTTTTCCTTCTGAAAACACATCAAATGTTTACCGTCCACACTATGCCTGAGATAAAGGAATTAAAAAACGATGCGTTCATTCTGAAAACGAATCTTCGTCACGTGTTCTCCTTCCATTCTACGCCGGAGAAACTTGAAAACAAAAATTTGACTTTAAAGAAAGCTCGGGCAGCAGTCACATAATTATCCTGAACTCGTCGTTTCCGAAACTCCTCGTTTTCAACTGTTTTTTTTTTTATTTGCTTTCAAACGCAAACCGGCGTTTTCAAATTCCTCCGGTTTCAAGAGCGTCTTTGAAAAGCTTCGTTTGCGTGACGGATTAGTATAGGTGGTGGGCCTAACTGTAGAGTTAGTCACTATAACGTTGACGTTATTTAAAGGCCTCAGTCATGGTATTTTGAGTTATTTTGAGCATCGACAAAATTACCGTTAATTATAAATTGAAGCCGGGAAACCTGAAAATAATACTTTACGAAGATAGAAAAACATCAAAGAGATGATAATAAACCATAAAGGAACAAGGATGGTTAAGGATGGAGAAGATTGACACGGACTGATAAAACAACGAAATTGAAAAGTTTAGCTAAACTTTTCAAGCCGTTTAACCGTGACTGAGCCCCTTTAAAAAACCTAGAGGTAAAATAAACTTGAGAATTTCAGACCTGTTTTTGGTTTCCTCAGTCCTGCATGCGGTAGATGGTCGTCTGATATGTGGGTCTCGCTTTCTTTTAGCAGCACTTTATATGTAAAACAAAACTAAATACAACCCCATTTACGTATTTCTAATCAATTATTTAAAGGTTTTCGCCCCTGTTTACAAATAGAAGGATTTTCTCTCTATTCATCTGTGTATTAGGATCGTCGAACGCAGCTCAATATAAAAATATCAACTTAGTATAAAAATATTATGGTTAAGGCTCCAATAAAGAGCTAAAGAAATTGAATAGAAGGACTTATATTCCGATAGAGCACATCATGTCTAAATAAGAAACCGTTTATCACGACCAAATAAGCAGTTCTCGATAGGCATGGGCTGGAGAACTGCCTGGTACTCACACAAACAATTTTTTTTTTAAGGTCCGTATCATATCATCATTCAGGGTTATCGTCGGTTTTCGGCAGGCTTGGGCTGGAGAGACGCTTTTTAATTTATTTGTAACCTTATTATGTTATACAGACCGGAAACACGTCAGAGATTGGCCTGGTGTTTCTGATGCATTGCCTGACGTGATGTTTACTTCGTAATCTAGTGTTTTAGGGTTTTTACTTTTTACTCAATATCTGTAGGAGTAATCGGCTCTCTGCAGGCATGGGCTGGAGAGCCGATTACCATTTTTCTTTTAGCAGTGGGGAAACACTTCGGACGTTGCCCTGGTGTGTCTTCTGTCTAACTTGTTTTAGTTATTAATTCTTTAACTCGCCATTTGTTTTTGTACTTGGTGTGCGTGCTTGGCCGTGGTTAGTCTCCGTCGCAGCCGTTTTCTGGGATGTCACGCAACGCTCCCCCAAAGAAACGGCTGCTCACAACCGAACCATATTCCTTTCATGAAAAAAGCCAATCACAGCTTCCGTTTCATTTTCAAAAACCTTTTCGCGCCAAATTTGCTCTTTGAAACTTGCCCAATCTGAGAGTGCTTTTTATTTTTGTATCCCGCCATCGGAGACGTCACAAATGAACATGCAGATTTCCGGCCTTTGTTTAGGGACGCCTAAAAATATTTGCGACGCTTGAATGAGCTTTGTTTTTAACAGAAGAAGTTCAAAGCTAATTACTAGAAGCTTTCAACTCGAAAAAATCATTGTGAAGAAGGAAGATATCTATTTAAACTTGCCTAATAAAGGGACTAAGAAATCAAGTAGCTTTGCTCGATTTGTAGACAGCTAGTTCTGAATGCTGCTCTTTCAGTTTCTCCTGTTTTTAATCTGTAGGAAGCTTCCAGCCCTTGATTGACGCTTACAATTAGACATTTCCAGAAAATATATATTCTCTCATTAGCTGAACATAGCGATGAGCACATGAAGCAGTGAGGCTTTCATTCACATTTCGTTTGTCATGATAGTAGCCCGCGAACACAGCCCATTTTTGGCGGCGTGCGTGCGTGCGGCGTGAAACAAAAGCCAGAAATCCCTCATTGTTCGCACCGCAGGCTTTTCGGGCGAAAGCTTACGTCATTTGCTCTTTGCTGTTATGTAATTGGTCTGTTCAACAGACCGCAAGGAAACCACAAAATACAATAGAAATAAATGTGGTTCGGCTGTGAGCAGTCGTTTCTTTGGGGAGAGCGTTGCGTGACATCCCAAAAAACGGCTGCGAAGGAGTCTAGCTGGATATTGGCCAAGTTCTTTTTTCCATATTAATAAAACAAACATGGAGTCCATGTCTCTAAATTCGCTGAAACGAATGAGGTCAATATCCAGCCATCTTAACAGACAAAAATTTGGTCAATAAGTGATTTATTTTATGACATTCAGGGAAACTTCTCTTGTGGGACACCGTGATGAGGTGCTCCAGAGCGGGCAATATAGCGCTATTTTGCCTGGCTGATGTTGGGTAGCCAATCACAGCGCAGGATTTGCTTCTTCTTGCCTGTTCTCGGAGTTATATATAGCAATATCATGTTTGACCATTTTGCTCATTATTTTGCTCATATTTTTCCTTGACGTGTGTCATGCTGATAAAATGACATGTTGATCGATCTCTCACTGATCTGTATCTCATAGAGCACCGATGTTAATTTTGAATAACAAACATTTCTTTTAAGATCTACCCGCTTTCTTTCCGATTTGCTATCTAATGACTACCTATAGACCTGATACCCAGCCTATTTAATAGTTTATGAATTTGTTGTATCTTCTTAAATTTCTACGCCTACATGCTGTGAAACCACGACATAATGATATTTTGTACAATGTTTTTCGCTAACGCTTAATTGTGAACTTGCTATTAAGTTGCAATCAATATAATTATATCCGTTACTTACACTACAAGAGAAAAACTCCATTCTATCTTTTACTGCAACATTGAGATATTCCTTTAATTCTGGAGTTTTTAACCTCTCTTTTGTAACTTGTGAAACCACGACTCGGTGTTTGAACAGCTTTCGAATTCAACCCCAATGTATTGGCTTTTATAATTTCAATTCTGTCGGATCACGTTCCTTAAGGGAACGCCTTAATTTTATATCATGTAAAATATCAAAGGTACCGGTACTTAAGACTCACAGAGGTTTTTTAGTCTACCACTTTCTATTTCTTTGCTACTCAGCCTTTAGTATAAATCTACTAGCGTTCTATCACGAATGCCGTTCTCTGATTGGCTACGCTACTCACTATCTATTTAACAATTAGACTACAAGCCCGAGTTTTCTACGAGCAGATAGTCAACGAGGCGCAGCCGAGTTGACTATCGCTCGTAGAAAACGAGAGCGAGTAGTCTAATTGTTTTAGTATAAATGACCGTAGTCTCATTGCATAAAAAGACAAAAAAGTCAAGTAAAGCGTAGAAAAGAACTGTTTTATTATGTTACATCAGGTTCAAACGTGATGAGCGATGTGCACTGATGCGAAACTGTTGACTATCAGCAGATAGTCGACGGTAATATCGCCAATCAAATTCACGGATTCACAATAGACTACGGTAAATTTATACTAATCTGTGATAGATAGTGAGTAGCGTAACAGTGTGCGCTTGTTAACAAAATGACGGCCGTTTCTTGGCGTTTTCGAAGTGTTGAGAGTGGATTTAGATTAAGTTTTGAACGACTAGTAGATTTATACTAAAACAATTAGATTATTCGCTCTCGATTTCTATCACTGGATAGAAATCTCGAGCTCAAAATCCAATTGTTAAATACATCGCTTCCTTAAATTGATGGGGTCCATAAGAACTGGCTGCCACTTCTCGATCAAGTTTGATATAAAAGTTGTATAAATGGAGAAAAAAAAATCAACAATGACAATGTCTACCAACTGCCATCCTCTCAGTTCAGTTCGTTTCTCATGTCTTTCTTTAAAACAGCGTAAACCAAAGGATTTACCGCCGAGTTCATGATAAAAAGAACGTAAATAACGTTTTTCAAATTCTCGGAAATTGAACAATGTTTGAAAACGAAACAAAAGCAACGATAGTTTCCTCCGACATGACACAGCACGAACAGCAAAATAATTAACACAATCATTTTCACTGAAGCTCTCTTCTCCCCCTGCTTTTTTACTCTCAGTGTATTTCGCTGTGGGCTGGAATTAAACTTGATCTGAGCCAAGAGCAGCGATTTCTTTCGCGAAATGTTTCTTGCTATGAAGCAAAGACGCCAGTTGACAAATAAAAACAGCCGGCACACTTGGAATAACCTGAAAGGCTGATACTCTGAGGGCCACAAGTTTATTAGCTCTAAGCTATTTAGTGTTTACCCTCTATAAATAAAGTGTTTACTTACTTACTTACTTACTATAAACGTAAAAGAGGCATTGTTTTTAGAGTAAGTGAAAATTGAAGGTAGTGGAAGAGAATTAAAGGTGTCATCCAAGCTGAAGCCAGCGATATTCCTAATCGCTTCCTTGTCATGAATACGTTGTACTTTAACGGCATCGTAATTGCAAGGAACCTGTCTGCTGTCAAGGCACATAAGTTTGGTGATGAGAAATATAAAAAGGTATGGCTGAGTTTAAACCATAAACCTGTGTGATCGATGGCTAACTCTTGGAGGTAGCTAGAAGTGAAAAGAGATGGAAAGTAAGTTTATCCAACGCACAAATTAGCCAATGCCAGCGATAGGACAAACCAATTTGCTGCAACACGCAATCAAGCCCTTGTGATTATCAAGTACATTACAAGAGCGTTTCCCAAAATGGCTAGGACGGTGAAGAACCAACCGAGAACGAAAAACTATATCTTCAGCTATAAATGTCTATATATATACGTAAAAAACATATATATAAAAGACACAGTCGCTATAGAATCCAATAGTTTTGTAATTAAATCGGTCGATGAACGTGAGGCGGCTCTCCGTCGACAACTTTTTCTGAATTTTCTACCTACAGAAATGTTGAAGTCTTTTTCGCTGAAAAACGCTAGTGCTTCCGTCTTAAGGCTTTATTAGGCTGTGGAATTTAAAACGAGACAATACATACATACATACTTTATTGGCTCGTCCCCAAGGGGTTTTTCAGAGTCCATGTAAGATTAGAGCGCATTAAACAGTTCTAAATCGTGTCTGTTTAAATAGGTTAAGTCTGTACAGTTTCCAGATCATAATACAGTAAAGCGCATAAAGCGAGTAAATTGTATTTTTGCATCCGTTTTAAGCCATCAGCTGTTCTTTTGCGTAATTAGTCTTTCACTTAATCACGTTAAGGGGGGAGAAACTTAACTACAAGTCTGTTGCTAAGGAAAGCCCAAAACCTCCTTTTTTGGCTCCTTAAGTCCAGTGGGTACCAAAGTTTACCGTGTTTGTTCGATTCACATTTCCTTTAAATGTTTCGAACCACGCCCATATTTAGTATGTCACGTGACCACATTAAAAAAAAACGTCTAAAAACTCGGACTGAGTGGATCGTTTTCGAAATATAACAATACGTTTTGCCAAAACACGGCATTATCTACAACTTGTAGTATGCGTTTGAGGAAATGTACAATATTGCGAAAATTATAGATGTTTAAGTGCTTTTATAGCCTCTTAAAGATCTATAATTTTCGAAATATTGTACATTTCCTCAAACGCATACTACAAGTTGCAGATAATGCCGTGTTTTGAAAAAAAGTATTGTTTTATTTCGAAAACGATCCACTCAGTCCAAATTTTTAGACGTTTTCTATTGTGGTCACGTGACATATATGGGCGTAGTTCGAAACATTTAAAAGAAACGTGAATCGAACAAACACGGTAAACTTTGATGCCCACTGGACTTCAGGAGCCAAAAAAAGGAGGTTTTGAGATTTCCTTAGCAACAGACTTGTAGTTAAGTTTCTCCTCCCTTAAAAACAGTATGGATCGCGTCTCTGTGATATGCAAATTAGCTATGAAATGGTATGTAATGCCCATGTGCCCATCTGACTGTAACCCTTAAAGAAAAAGAAATGATCTTGGAAATTTTAAGGCTGCTTTGTACCCTCTAAACTAGAAACTCATTGCAAAAAAAGCCTACAATAAACGGCTTCCCAAGAATGGGATCTACCACCCTGGAGTCGCTCATGTGGTGCTTGTCTGTTTCTTTATTCAAACGACGAGCCTGCATGGTTTTTGGATTCGAAATAATTTCTACGTTTCTCGACTTTTCCATTAGATATTTGCAAGAAGCGCCAAAAATGCAACAAAAAAGATTCGTCTTGAAATGTTTTCTTGATTATGTTGATGGAATTACTAGTATATACAGTTCTTATGTTGCATGAAATACTTAAAGTGTATATGACAGATTTTTTTTTGCTTGATAAAATTTCAACAATGTACTGATAAGAATGGCAAAACAAATTTTTCGATAGCGATTTTCCTTGCCAGTGTTTTAATGCATTAAAAGCGTCAAATTTCACTTCCAGTGGGGTACAAAACCGCGAGACCAAAACCAGGAGATTGCCAATGATTGTGATGTCATTTCAGGACTCGAAGCTTTGCTAAAAACAGATTTCTCCGACATTTCCTTAATTTCTTATAAACACTGCACTTTTGGACCATTTTTGAATTTATTAGCTCAGAATCAGAAAATGTCGGAGAAATTTGTTTTTGTTTTTCTTATCAGTACATTGTGAAAATTTTATCAAGCAAATAAAAAAAAAAATCTGTCATATACACTTATATAATTAGACTACAAGTTCGAGTTTTCTACGAGCAGACAGTCAACGAGGCGCAGCCGAGTTTACTATCGCTCGAAGAAAACGAGGGCGAGTAGTCTTATTGTTTTAGTATAAATTTACCAATGTCTCATTGCATAAAAAGAAAAAAATGTCAAGTAAAGCGTAGAAAAGAACTGTTTTAATATGTTACATCAGGTTCAAACGTAATGCGCGATGTGCACTGATGCGTAACTGTTTTCTATTTAACAATTAGATTATTCGCTCTCGATTTCTATGAGGTGATAGTTGATGAGGCCGAAGGCCGAATCAACTATCACCTCATAGAAATCGAGAGCGAATAATCTAATTGTTTAGTAGAATTCTTTCTAGAGTTTAATTCAAATAACGGTTTCCAATTATTCCTCGACGTATTATTAAACTTTGGACCTTAAAAAGATCGTCCGGATTGAGTTGACTCTGAGTTGGCAATTAAAATTGAAGTCGCGCACACGCGCGCATCATTTTTTTTCAAAAATTTCAACTTTTTTAAGTCAAGAAACCGTAAATGTCCTTCTCTTAGTCTTCCCAGGATTTTAATTCTCCATTTTCATCAAAATTTTCCTCCAAAACTTTGGCAAACGAAAAAACGTCGCCATTTCGTAGACGAGTTCCAGCCACTGCACACTAATGGCAGATAGTGTGCAATGGCTCAGCCAATCAGATTACAGCATTTGCATTAGTGTACTAGTAGAATTCTACTAACAGTAGATAGCAAACGGTAATATAGCCAATCAAATTCACGGATTAACAATAGACTACGGTAAATTTATACTAATAATCCATAGTCTTGGCGTCGTTCCTGCTCTTTCTCCCCATGTTTTCAGTCGATCTTCTGGAGCCGCCAGAAAACTGAGAAGATGATCTTAACATGCATGAAAAACCGGCTTAAGCAGTAAGTACTAATTAAGCAGATCCCTGACACAGGACGGTGAAGCACCACTAAGGACTTCGTAGACCAACAGAAATAATTTATTGATTATCCGACAGAGAGGACGCCAGTGGAGTTTCTTTAGCACAGCTACTACCTTCTGAAGTAGTGTCTTCGAGGAGGATTTCGTGTTCACTGTAAGTGGAAAGAAAAACCCCTTAATTTTGGTATCAGATCTTGAATTAAATGCTTCTACTGTCTTACGTTGGCTGACAATATAGTTTTAGGCTCTTTGCATGTCTTATAGTTTGATGGATCAATGGTACTAATCTTTGTCATACGATCCTCGAATAGTAGCTAATAATGGTATAAAATATCGAATCGTTTTGTAAAGGAATTATGGTCATCATTTACTTGTGTATAACAGGATTCACATCAACAGTAGTACAGTAGAAAACAGTAGAAAACAGTAGAAAACAGTAGAAAACAGTAGAAAACACCGGACTGCAAATTAGCTTTAACTACTTATAACTAAAGAAAAACAAGCTCAGTAAGCCTCATTTTTAATCAGTCGAATTGTCATATATATGATAATTATTACCGGATGCAAGTTTTGCAAAGTTTAAAACATTTCTCATCTAGCTCTGGGCCACCTTAAATTTTAAGGCTGCTCTTAATCCTGTACACAGAGATTCATTCCAAGAATTGAATCCACGAGCCTTGAGTCGATGATGTAGTGTTTTTTCTTTCTTTTTAACCAATAACGAACCTGATTTCGGTCAACAAATTCTTCTATCGTCTTTTCCACAAGATCTCGGCAATCAACGCCAGAAATGCAGCACATATTCCAGCACCAAGGACAACATACACTCCCAGCATGTTCAACAAGCCAATACGCTTTTGAGACAGCGCTGTCAAAAAAGAGAAACGATATACCTTGGGCAGTCGTATAATATGCCATATATACTGTACTTACTATTTCTATCGACCTTGTGGGAGCCTAAGAATCTTCAATATCTTTTAGAATACTACGACAAGAGAGTGCACGAGACAATTTCTAGTATTGTGTTCTATTTTACTCTGCTTTTAATGTTTGCGCAGTAAGTAAATTGTCCAAGAGGTTTCAAAGGTGTGTATCTTGATAAAACAAATTTATGATCTACAATGCAAGTGAAATTCATGTTATGTAGACTTCAAGGTAGTGGAATCGACTAGCCTTCTTCCTGCAATGAATGACTTAAACCTAAAATGCGTTTTATAGATGCATTCACCATCCAGCATCACTCATCAAGGTCTCCGTTTATCATTATGTTGTATTTATAAACATTATTTTTCGAAGATACACCGTACGATCATCTACTGCTAACATGAAATACTTCACAGCGCAATAAATTTCATTTACAGATATTAATGGTTTAGTAAGTTGGTTCCAAATAAAACGTTTTACTAGCGACGCAAGCAAAAGAGCAAGCACAGCGATTCTTTTTTCACCGTCAAAACGGCTTTGAAGTAGGCGTAAGCACAAGCGCAAGCAAAAGCCCAAGGATATTTTTTTTCCCTTTTTCTTGTGCTTGCGCGTATATATGCTTGCGTTTGCCCTGTGAAAACAAAATACAGCTCAGGAACAACATTAGCACAAGGATACAATTACCACCTGTGGTTATGTTTAGCCAATGAAAACACTGGATCCTGATTACCTCGTGCTTAAAGGGGCTCAGTCACGGTTAAATGGTTTGAAAAGTTTAGCTAAACTTTTCAATTTCGATGTTAACTTTGCAATCCGTGTCAATCTTCTCCATCCTTAACCATCCTTGTTCCTTTATGGTTTGTTATCATCTCTCTGATGTTTTTCTATCTTTATAAAGTATTATTTTCAGGTTTCCTTCAATTTAACGGTAATTTTGTCGATGCTCAAAATAATTCAAAATACCGTGACTGAGCCCCTTTAAACAGTTCGAAATTTTCGGATGATTTTGCTTGTGATTGTGTTGGGCCGAATTTCGTTTTTACTTGGGTTTTCCCCATTTAATTCTTGCGCTTGCGCTTGCATGTGCTTGCATTGCTATTGCAAACCAGGCTTTACTTGTTTCTTGTTCTTGAGGACACCCGACGTTAGTTTCCCACCATTTCCGTTTCAGTTTTTCAAGAAATCGATTCTCGTGTAGACGTAGAATGGCCAGCGTGAAATCTTTAGTGTGCGGATCGTTTGCTTGTAAAGCGAGTGCAAGTCCATTTGCCTTATTCAGACCTAGAACTAAGTAAACCACAGAGAAGTGATGGCTAGAAACGTAACAATGATGCAATGCTGATTACTAAGTAGAAAATATTATAATGTCTAAACAGAAAGCCAAGAATTGCAACTGCTGTTTTGATCTTGTTGGTCTCGTCAGCACGGTGTAGCAAGTAATGATCATCCACAAAATGCAGACGGTGATGACCTCAGATGAAACTCAAATTCAAATTTTTGCAGATTGGACAATGTCACATGCAAAACGTGTGACAAAGGACAACAGGAAAAATCCAGAATATCATGTCGTTGTCGCGGTAAGGAGACTGCTGGCAGCTAAAAACTGCCCCGTAGAAAATTCATGGCCAAACCATGTCAACAACTGTATGAGTAGTCACTCCCTCTTGCAGTTATAAAATAATCCAGACCCGACAAGAGGTATTTATTTATTCTTTTTAGAAAAATAACTTCAAATTGAGCATTTACCTACTGTCAGGTCACAAGGAGGCTGGTTAGCGATATATCTGAGAGTCGGCCCGTCTGTAATAAACACAAAGTCCTGCCTGTCTCGCACCAGTTGAGTTCCTTCAGATGCACTTTGAACTGCTGTGCCTCCCGTTTGAATTCTGTACCAGATCTTTTTGTATGTTTCATACTGGCTCATCTTGAAAGCCGCGTACGTACTTGACGCTTCCACCACTGCTACTTGATAAGATGATTTCACGATGTCTTCAAGGTTGTTGATGGGCTGAACAGCGTTCTTTATGGTGAGAAAAGCGGCAAGATTGGCCGTGTAGGTTGATATCGATATAAGAATAGAGAACCAGTAGCAACCCGCTAGAATTCGACCTTCAAGTAAAGAACCAGAGAATCAAAAACTAAAGAAAACAAACAGAGGACGTTGTTGCGAGTTCGATGTTTTAAGTGGTAGGTAGCCTGTTCCAGGCTCTCTGTCAGTGGAGGATTAAAAAAGCGGGCGTGCGACGAGTGGGGTCTGGTAGGGAAAAAGGAACAGGCTAAGTGGTAGGTAGTTTGCAGTCTAAACAGAACGCAGGGTTGTCGGAAACAAAAAGGTTATTTATTTCACACGAACGCAGTAATTCCACACAAGACTTCACGACAAGCACACGCTAGACTTGTAAACTATAGTTCGACCTCCGTCACTCTTGTATAAACTCAGCCTCTTGCCAAATATCCACGTAACCTCTCTGTTACCTTCAAGCAAACACGACCTCCGTCGAGACTTTACACGCTACCTTCGTCACACTTCAGTAAACACTACTGACTCACGAGATAATTCTCTCTTTAACACTCCTGGGAAAAACCTCAAACACTCCTGGGATAAACCCATATAAGATCTACACAGATTCGCTTATATACTTTACAGCATAAGATTCTAGAACTTTCCGGCTCTACTAAATAAAGTAACATTACATTATTAAACTATTTACAGCAGCAGACGTAAACGACTAAAATAAATTGCTTAGTCACTGTGATGCGTCACTAATTAATACGCGAGAAGATTCCAGACTAAATTAGCATATTCGCGAATGTTCCAAGTCACGCAACAATTTTTCGTAACAGACGTTTACCCTTTCATTTTCGTTCAACTTAAACTTCTGGGACACTGTTTAACTAAAGCTAAAGCCAGCGAGTAGGCCTACTCTGTGACCTTAAGTCGCCGTAACGTAAGGCGACTTTCATACATGTCCAATAAACACGACACGTAATAGATCGCCAAAAGGGGAGACGGTTCGTGACGGGTCACGACGACCCGCAAACAGCACAAATAAACAGGGGAAGAAGTGTAGCAATAGAGTGTGCGCGCCTGACGTCATCAAATTCTCAAATACAAAACGAAAAAGCCACAAACGGTTTTATCCTCATCATGCATAAGAGGCACCAAATTTATGGCTGTTTAAAACTTTCCAGCTCAATAGCATCCTTCGTTTGGAAACCAGCGCATTTTGAATTTCGAAGTTATGGCGGTGCGTGACATAACCCTACGATCGCGTTTGTCGTAAAATATACATTATCTCGTGATTTTTAGCCATTTTAGGAGTTTATGTATCAGGAAAAGTACTTTTGTAAATATTTTTTGGTTCGGTTCAGATAATCAGTCCACTAAATAGCCAAAGTAAGTTCCAGATGTTTACACTATTTACTGGCCGCCATGTTGGAGGACTAAAGAGGTCCTTCAACATGGCGACCCCATACTAAGCTCTGTAATTTTGTGCGGCACATTTCGACGAATATCTCAACTTTGGGAGAACGCACACACCTTAAACTTGGCAAACTGTCTTCTTTATTTGTCGCTTACAATATCTCAATTTTTTGATTTTTGATTTTACTTTTTATTGCGTGACAGTGCACACACTCTATACTCCTCGTTCAAAAATAATAACGCCACAAACATTCGTATATGTGTGAAGGACGACGCTCGAACCCCGCCCACATGTCGCGAACTGACAAACGGTGACGGGTCATCGCGCTCCGTCACGAACGGTGATCAGCTTGGCGACCCGTTACGGATCGAGTATATTGGACATCTCGCAACTTTACGCAACTTAACATTGGCAAAGAAAACATTGCGACTCAGGCGAAGTCAGGCGATTTAAATTTAGGCGGCTCTAAGAGACTTTATTTTACCCGATTGATGTAAATTTAAACTTGGCAACAGTCCCCATATATCTCTTGCAATAAACCAGTATTGCACTAATACTGGTACATAGTTTTAGATGGCCCCAATGCATCGAGAATGAGTGCAAACAAGGCGCTCCTATTGAAGCTACCTCTGCTCCTTACGAATACAATGCAATGATCCCCAATAGGGTTACATTGCATCGACCATTGGGCCATCGTGCCTCCTCCTCAATAGGGTTCGAGTGTAGTTTACCTTGACATGACAACTGGAGTGAAGTTTACCTTACACCCGCTTTCAGTGTTACGTGCATAGGCGACATCTTCGTTCATCTTTCGACATGCCATCTTTCGACATGCTATGTAACGGCTGTTTAACTGTGAAACAGGCAATTTTTCATATTATTAGCGGAAGAAATAACAAATAAATGATCATAATTACTGACCTGGCATGGCTGAAGAAGTTTGTGGACATTGCATGTTTCCAGATTTACAGGATAATTAAACGATTTGTGTGCAGTCGATCAGCCGCTCAATGGTGACTTCCGGTAGAATTAGGCCGTTAACGCGTAAGTATTCGAACGATGTAAACATTCAAAACAGTCGATTTATCTCTCACAGAATGACTTCTTGATACTCCTAACCTTAGTTTGATGACAAATAAATCCATATTTTATCACTAAAAGTCGAGTTCGACCGTAGAAGAGTCCGCTGTGGTAACATTTTGATTTCGGCCAGGTTACATAGCACGTCGAAAGATGGCATGTCGAAAGATGAACCAAGATGTCACCTATGCACGTAACACTGAAAGCGGGTGTAACATGACAATTAAAAGACTAACCTTCTACAGTGGCATAGCCTGTTCGAGGCTCTCGGTCAGTGAGGACGGTCGAAAAAGGGAGCGGGCGACAAGCGGGATCAGCGGCGAGCGGGATCCGGGGGAGAAAAGGAGAGGGCGGGAGAGCCTGTAAGCATTCTTTTAAAAACCTCATTCTGCCCACTTGAAAAAAGAAACCGTTTCTTGTGTCAAAATGTCAAATGTCAAAATCTACGTATGTTCGGTGTAGAGTTACTCACGCGAGTTCCACGGGGTCAAGCTGATCTTCACAGTGTGTTGCATTCTTCTGCGATCGTTCATGTCTGCTGTGTCTCATCAGAGAGTCTTTGAGTGTAGAAGTCTCTATGTAGACATACACAAAATTATCCTAATTCCTCTTTTTTCCCTAACATACCCCAGTCGTCGCCCGCCCTTTCTTTTAATCCTCCACTGACAGAGAGCCTGGAACAGGCTAACAGTGGCAATTTGAGTGTCGCCAAACCTTTTCGACATTGGGTAACCAATCACGCGTTCGAACCTCCTTACGGTGGCCAATTCACATTATCAACTCAGTTGATAAAACCAAATTATCCTGTAATACTCCCACCGACGCAGCACCATAGTTTCTTTAGAAACTTACCCCCTTTACTCGTTTGATATAAGAGTAGGCCTAGCGAGTAATTGCCATTACCTGATAAGCCTCTTGGTGAATGGTCAGCTCCTTGTTGCAGCATGCAAGCTAAGGCAAACCAAAAACTGTTGAAGAAACTGAACTCCTGCGACGTTCCACGGCCATTGTCGTCTTTGTACCCATAGGGACTGAAATAGTTTATTACAAACACAGCAATTGAAATGACAACCAGGCTCGCTATAGTAGCGAGCCAAACGTGTTTGTCAAAGGGATTTAGAAACTGCAGCAAATGAATTGTCTCGCTTGAAGTTGTTTTCTTTAATAACATCTCATCTGTGTAGTACATGTAAGGAACACTGAAGTCCACCACTTTTTCTCGACGTTCGGTCATGGTGAGATCTGCAACGACCATGTCAGCGCGCTTTGGAAGAAAAAGGGATCAAAATTAATTAAAGGGCTTTTACCTAATTTAGTGAGCTGGGGCCCGTTTCTCGAAGCTCCCGGTAATTACCGGGCCCGTTAAGCTGTTTTGTTTTCCATTCCAGATGGGAGTTTCAAGAAGTTTGAAAACTGTACAGTAAAGTTATAAGCTAAATAAACAAAATAGACTTCCTTAGAGGTCAGAACACACCTTACTTTTCTTGAGACTTTGGCTTCAAAATATGATTTCGGGCCCGTTAAGTTACTGGGTCTTTCGAGAAACGGGCCCCTGGACACTTGTATCCCTAACCACAATTCCGCGTAGCTTAGAAAAATTATCATTATCATTATCATTGTCATTGTCAATATCAATATTGTTCTTGTTTTTGTTATTGTTATTGTCATTATTTATGGTAACAAGACTGACCGGAGTCCAATTCGGTCTGTAATCATACGAGTGATTAACAGAATGACGACAGCGCAGCGGGAGTCCGATTTGTTTATCACGAGTATGATTACAGACCGAATTGGACTCCGGTCAGTCCTGTTACCAATTAATCATAGCAATTACAATTTCCCACAAAATGTAAATAATATAATAATAATAATAATAATAATAATAATAATAATAATAATAATAATAATAATAATAATAATAATAATAATAATAATAATAATAATAATAATAACTTTATTTGAGTCTCAAATCATTCTAGCCGAGCACAAGTGCTGTACTAATTGGGGAGACTGTAAATCAAATAAATCAAATCAAATCAAATGAGGGAAGATAACACAATATGAGTGACACAAAGTTTAACATGGATTTGCATTCTGTGTTTTCAGAGGAGAGGGGAAAACCGGAGTTCCCGGAGAAAAACCTCTCGGAGCAGAGTAGAGAACCAACAAACTCAGCCCACATATGACGCCGGGTCCGGGAATCGAACCCGGGACACATTGGTGGAAGGCGAGCGCTCTCACCACTACACCAACCCTGCTCCCCCTAAGTTTCAATCGAAGAAGAGCTATTAATAGTCATATTTAAATATCATAATCAAAAACTTGTAGAACTGCTTGCAAACTGGCTAAGTTCTTTTCAAAACAGTCACTGAAGACTAAACCTCCATAACTTTATAAAGTCAGTCTATTGAATTGATTATTATAGTGATTGTAATCAATGTTGTGATTGGTGGATTTAGTGGAGAGGATCTGAAATGATTGGTCCAGGTTATTGTCCCATTAAAGGTGTCCGATTACAACCAACTGTCCAATTACAACTTTGCAGGTTAATTAAAGCAAAATACAGGTGTTTATGGCGTGACCCATGACATTTAAGGAAAATGTGATTGTTATGATTATTCTTCTTATAGCCTGCAATGCAGGCGTATTTTGGCGAGCGAGGCTGCGAGTTTGATCAAGCGAGCGCCATCGTGGAGTCAAACTCGGAAGGGGCTTAGAGAGAGACAAAAAAGCGTCCCGCTGAGTGGGAGTTGGGCTGAAAGGAGAAGTAGCGGGGGAGGGGGAGGGGAAGGAAAAATACGCCTGCCGGCAGTCATTGTTTGACAAACGCCGTTCGCCCACGAACGGAGTCTGTGATTGGTGCGGTCTCAAGCTAATAGATTGATGCCTGCCAATAAACTGTAAATCGATCTATAGTTCGTGTGAAGGAAATTCCTTAATGTACAGCGTAACTATTCACCACCGCAAAACACCTTTCGAGAATTTTTTCAAACAAACATTTCAAAGGCGCACCAGAACGAATTACAACATGTTTCAGAACATCTTCTAAGCTTTCTAAAGTACTTCGAATGAGAGTTTTTCGCTGAATAGAACCAGCGATATTTAATTTTTTCATCTTCGTGACCTTTTGTTAATGTACCGCGTAAAACTTATTACATGACCGGAAGACACATTTTGAAAAGTTTTTTCGCACAAACATTTGAACGGTGCATCAGAACGAATTACACCATTATTTTGAGCATCTTCTAAGCTTTCAATCCTACTTGACTGCAAATTTCGGATAGTCGGACTCCAAAGCAATCCTGCCGTTTCGACGGTTTGAAGAGATTCTCAGACGAAGAATGGTTTTGCTTGCCAAGATTTCCAAATTTCACTTTGAAAGAAACCTTGCAAAGCCCACAATTATCATTAGGGTTCGTTTCAGACATTTCTGCACTACATAATTGACACGTTGGATTCTCGCCGATGTTTGGAGGTAGCATGTGGATTCTTTACGTGTGTTTGTTGTTATCGGAAGTAAAATGTAGTTTCCGGTTCATTTTGATTGGTCGATTGTTCATTTCCGGAAGATCTGTGAAGTTCAACTAATTAGGGGGTGTTTCTCGTTTTCACAGCCTTTACGTGCAGGCGTTTTCTTCGTTTTGTCCGGCGTCGCCCGCCGCCACCTACTTTGCTCAAGCAAAGTAGGTGGCGGCGGACGTACGACCGGCAGATCAAAACGAAAAACGCCTGCACGTAAAGGCTGTGAAAACGAGAAACACCCCCTAATTAGTTGAACTTCACAGATCTTCCGGAAATGAACAATCGGCCAATCAAAATGAACCGGAAACTACATTTTACTTCCGATAACAACAAACACACGTGAAGAATCCACATGCTACCTCCAAACATCGGCGAGAATCCAACGTGTCAATTATGTAGTGCAGAAATGTCTGAAACGAACCCTAATGATAATTGTGGGCTTTGCAAGGTTTCTTTCAAAGTGAAATTTGGAAATCTTGGCAAGCAAAACCATTCTTCGTCTGAGAATCTCTTCAAACCGTCGAAACGGCAGGATTGCTTTGGAGTCCGACTATCCGAAATTTGCAGTCAAGTAGGATTGAAAGCTTAGAAGATGCTCAAAATAATGGTGTAATTCGTTCTGATGCACCGTTCAAATGTTTGTGCGAAAAAACTTTTCAAAATGTGTCTTCCGGTCATGTAATAAGTTTTACGCGGTACATTAACAAAAGGTCACGAAGATGAAAAAATTAAATATCGCTGGTTCTATTCAGCCAAAAACTCTCATTCGAAGTACTTTAGAAAGCTTAGAAGATGTTCTGAAACATGTTGTAACTCGTTCTGGTGCGCCTTTGAAATGTTTGTTTGAAAAAATTCTCGAAAGGTGTTTTGCGGTGGTGAATAGTTACGCTGTACATTAAGGAATTTCCTTCACACGAACTATAGATCGATTTACAGTTTATTGGCAGGCATCAATCTATTAGCTTGAGACCGCACCAATCACAGACTCCGTTCGTGGGCGAACGGCGTTTGTCAAACAATGACTGCCGGCAGGCGTATTTTTCCTTCCCCTCCCCCTCCCCCGCTACTTGTCCTCTCAGCCCAACTCCCACTCAGCGGGACGCTTTTTGTCTCTCTCTAAGCCCCTTCCGAGTTTGACTCCAAGATGACGCTCGCTTGATCAAACTCGCAGCCTCGCTCGCCAAAATACGCCTGCATTGCAGGCTATAAGAAGAATAATCATAACAATTACATTTTCCTTAAATGGGATGGGTCACGCCATAAACACCTGTATTTTGCTTTAATTAACCTGCAAAGTTGTAATTGGACAGTTGGTTGTAATCGGACACCTTTAATGGGACAATCACCTGGACCAATCATTTCAGATCCTCTCCACTAAATCCACCAATCACAACATTGATTACAATCACTATAATAATCAATTCAATAGACTGACTTTATAAAGTTATGGAGGTTTAGTCTTCAGTGACTGTTTTGAAAAGAACTTAGCCAGTTTGCAAGCAGTTCTACAAGTTTTTGATTATGATATTTAAATATGACTATTAATAGCTCTTCTTCGATTGAAACTTAGGGGGAGCAGGGTTGGTGTAGTGGTGAGAGCGCTCGCCTTCCACCAATGTGTCCCGGGTTCGATTCCCGGACCCGGCGTCATATGTGGGCTGAGTTTGTTGGTTCTCTACTCTGCTCCGAGAGGTTTTTCTCCGGGAACTCCGGTTTTCCCCTCTCCTCTGAAAACACAGAATGCAAATCCATGTTAAACTTTGTGTCACTCATATTGTGTTATCTTCCCTCATTTGATTTGATTTGATTTATTTGATTTACAGTCTCCCCAATTAGTACAGCACTTGTGCTCGGCTAGAATGATTTGAGACTCAAATAAAGTTATTATTATTATTATTATTATTATTATTATTATTATTATTATTATTATTATTATTATTATTATTATTATTATTATTATTATTATTATTATTATATTATTTACATTTTGTGGGAAATTGTAATTGCTATGATTAATTGGTAACAGGACTGACCGGAGTCCAATTCGGTCTGTAATCATACTCGTGATAAACAAATCGGACTCCCGCTGCGCTGTCGTCATTCTGTTAATCACTCGTATGATTACAGACCGAATTGGACTCCGGTCAGTCTTGTTACCATAAATAATGACAAT
>JAHPZR010012446.1:0-18453 GCA_019787425.1 Platygyra sinensis | reverse complement strand
ACTCTCAATGTAGCCTCGGGGAACATTGAGGTTGAGAGGAAACAAAACTCACTGTTTGCCGAGGGGCCAGTCATTAAGTGTTTTGTTATACCTCCTGACTCCAAAATAAAAGAAAACTCCGAAAAAATGGTTTGCCTGACGCCATTGCTTAAACTGGCTGCGCTCCCAAAATTGAGCGGCTGCCAAAACCAACCGGTCCTATCGAAAATTCACGATAACAGTCTTTTTCTTCGCAGCTAACAAAAAATATAGACAGTACCAAAGTTGCTTTGGCCTCTTCTAATGCTCAACTCAAGCATTCTGAGTTTGATTTGATCAGGAACAGCATATTTTGTTGTAAATTACACAAATACGTTCTTACCTGGCGGCAGCGATCGAAGAGTAAGTTGACGAACGTGGGCGACCCATTTTTGGCGCCAAACCAAACGCTTGGAGACACAAAACGTTCATATTTTCTTTTTTGTTAATCTGCATGATATGTTTTTGCGACTATAAATTCCTTTTCTTGAATAATGAATGCCGTCTCTAATGAGAAACGTTGTTCTACTTCAACGGCTTTTTAACATCAGGCCGACTGGTACACAAATTTCCCGCGGTTTCAAGGTGCGCAACGTGATCACGTGCGAGTCCAAAGTTTAAGTTGTTGTTTCCCTAGGGAGTTAGTGAGTGTTATTCGCCCTTGGGAGCTAGTGAATTTCAACCCACGGCAAGTGACGCGTTCTCCTCCATCCGGAAAACGTATTCGAGTTGGCAGGTATAACAATGACTTTTGAAAACGATACAAATTTGAACTTTAGCAACACACTCTACTAAGATTTCAATTCTAGAATTTTGCATCGAGATCGCTTTTTTGGAATGAAGTTAATTTTTTTAGTGCCCAAAAGACTTTTTATCTCGAACACGTAAGGAACAATTATAAAAGAGTTTGGTACCCTACACAAACTCAAACGGGCCTCCCATTAAATTGATTTCATGTGGTCTCAGGTCACCCTTCCTTGCTGGGTGGAGTTCCAGGTTCAAAGCTAATGTCGCCAAAGAGCGTTAGTGAAATTTCCTGCCATGGGGTAACCTGCGTAGCGAGTGAGTGGTTTTTGGTCGTGGATCCCCCATTTTATTCTCCCGCCAGCGAAACCCACGAGCGCTCAAATGTAATGCCTATTTCCGCCCTGCCACGATAGAAGTCGCTGACGGCGAAGCCCTGAGCGAATTTTAACTGGACTTCTCACCTATTCCCTCGCGAAAACAGACTACAGGGGTCTAGAGTTGTACAATTTTGAGTTACGTCACGTAATATGTTCGAGTCCAATAATAAGAACGTGTTCATGGTATAGCACCCACGATCCTTGTGTTGAGTGGTAAGGTCTCCAAAAAACAAAGTTCAGTTTTTCTTTGTGGCCAGTCCTTGTATCTTTGAGGTTATACGTATCCCTTGCGGAAGCAGATTCGACACCAAATGGCCAACTCCAAAGGCAAGTTAAGGTGACCACAGAGAACCAACTTGGAAATCCTGTTCTATAGAATGTTTCTACCGCTGTCCTATTTGCATGCTTTTTTCATGTTTTTTGCGACGATGTAAACGATGGGTTTATTATTCTTAGTGGTACAAGAACCTGTTGCCTTCTACCCCTTGAATGTTCGCTATAAAGCGGCTGAAAAAGAGAACAGGCAGCCAAAGGGAACCCTGGGGGATGTTTCGATTACAAACGGACCCTACAACGAACCAGGCGGAGCGTACATGTTTTATGGCACTGCAAGCAGCTACATTGAGTTTCCCTATACAAAAGGCCTGGACACTCAGTTCTCAATCACACTGATGTGTTGGGTTGAGCCCGGAGGCCGAAATGGACCACTATTCAGCTACCGAAATTGTGAAGTCTGTATGTCGATTGAGGAAGGCAAATTAATTTTTCGAGTCGCCGAGCGAGTCTCTTCACAAGAACTTACACCTATAATTATGATAACTCCTGAGGATCTTCCAGTAGGAAAGTGGGTTCATGTTGCAGCAAGTTACGATCACAGCAGCGGAAGTAGCTCGCTGTATATCAACGGGCATTTGAGAGCCTCGTATAACATTGGTTATCAGATTGCAATCAATATGTCGAGAGTTCGAATGGGGAGCACAACTGGCAGAAATGGCAATTTCAAAGGGAAAATCGCGGAAATGAAGGTTTATGATGTCGCACTGAACGAAGCCCAGATACAAACATCAATAAGACAAGGTATCTGCACTTTTCCCGTAATCGTTGTCTCTTCACGCTTTCCGATGATTCCCTTAATTATTGAAACTCCCGTTATTGAACAGACACGCAAGAGGTGGCAGACATTCTGCTCCGGATCCCGTTTTGTAAAATAACGACGTAATCAGTGACCCTATTGCAGCAAGATGTGCTTTGTTCAAAACTAATGTAAGCAGGTAAGATTCAGTCAGTGAACATCTAGGGTAAAATGTTTTTTTTTTGTTTTTAACCGATTAGTTTCACCAATGATAACATTCCCAGCTGCCCTGTTAGCAATACAAGGAGGCATTTTGTCATGTTCAGCCAGAGGAACTCCTCCCATATACACAGCACTGATACGGACCTCTACAGTACTGGTGAATACAACAAACACTGCAACCATCCGTTTGTACAAGGATGGAAACTACACCTGCCAGGCCATCAACCAGTATGGAACTGACATGAAAGAACTCCAAGTCAATTTCAAAAGTAAGAGGTTTTTTTTTTTTTTTTTTTTCTGCCAAGATCGACGGGTTGGAAATTATAACTTAAAGTGAAGTTCCATGCTGTCCCTATTGGGACATCTCGTGTAGTGATCCCACTCATGAACATATTATGCTGGCCAAAACGTTGAAGACACTGTTATTTTTCCATAAAAATCGGAATCCAATTCACTCTCCTCCCCCTCTTGACAATGCTGGGTGTCAGGTGTGAATGAATGGCGAAGTGATTTAATAAAATAACTGAGGTAGTACGCGCTCTCATTGTTTGGTCGATGTATAGCTGTGTTTAGATGAGGGTATGTAGACACGATTGTGACGCTTTAGACTCGCACGTTTTTTTTTTTGTTTTTTTTTTTAAGAATTATTGTATAAAAGCAATAGGGTACTTCTTCTGTGCTTACGTAGCTTCCTCCAATAACTAGGACGTATTTAGTTTCAAGTTTTGCAACCCTCGACTTGCGTATCGGTTTTGAGTAACTATTTTGTATTCTCCCAGCCCCTCGCGTAATTAGATGAGCCTACATAAAAACTAAAAAAGTATTCCATAGCTAAATCTAAAGCTCGATGTCCAAACTTTAAAGACGTCCATGAAAACAGTCTCATCTCATTGTATACACAACTTTATTATATAACAGCGCATTAAACTAAAGCAAACATAATGTCTCATCTTTCAAGTCATACTAAGTTGGATTTAAGGTCGGACTATTTAGCCCTTTGCTACTGGATGTCCATTCCTCTAAAATGTTGTTTAAAATATACTCCTTGTAACGTAGAAGAAAAATAACAAAAAACCTTCTTTGGTATTAACAGCGTTTGGCCCAGAGATCGACTTTCTGACCAGTGAAGGATATCCTTACAGCTACCCAAGGAATGCGGACATTAACTCACCTGTGTATCCTATTCCTGAAGGCTGGTTGATGAACATCTATTTTCAGGATTTTGATGTGGAAGATAGTCCAGCCTGCCGGTTAGTGATATAGCTGTGGTTATGGACTGTATTAGGGTGTCTAATGTAGCCTAGCGACATGTGATGGTGTTACGCTTCTGGTGAAACTCTCTTTTGGATTCTTTGATCTTCTCTTGTCCGGGGACTGGATATTTTTTCAGCCCCGCAAAAAGCATGCTGCATTTGGTTGCCTGATGGGTTTGGTCTTGCATTATGCATTGTTTTATTGTTTTCCTTTTTTTAAAAAAATGTGAATCCTTCGTAATGCTAGCGTTCGTTTTACACTGAATTATTTCGATATGGGTGTTATTTTTTCATGCATCATTACTTTACTTCCCAGTTTTAGCAAATGGTAAAGTCTTCAACGTGACTTGTTTGTGAGGAGGCATTCTTTTCCAAAATAATTTCAGTATGAATGATAGTTTTTACGCATTATTTTACGGCGTAATTTCATTACGCTGTTCATGTAAGGCGCGGCCTTATGCGTCCCATGGCGCAATGAGGAAAGATGATGATATTCAGGTAAGGTAATTTTCAAGTAGTCGTTCACCCATTATGTATATTACAACAAAGTCTTTCCAACAGACTTCGGGAACCGGTAAGCGTGGAGGATGAGAAGAAAAGTATAGATAATGCGACCAGTGCCGAAATCAAGAGCTAATAAAACTAAATGGTCGTGTACGTTGCATGAGGAATGGAAACAAAATCAGCTGGTGAAGTGCTACACCACTAAAGAATGATTTCAAACGCTAACACGGTCTCAACTACTGCCTGTCAAAATTCGTAAAAAAAAAGCAAGCAACGCTTCTGGGGAACGCTATTCTTCCCGTTAGTTGTACTCAATAGGTCATTTCCGAGTCCCTTATGCCCTCTGTTTCAAAAGGAGTCCAAAACCGAAACCACTGTTATAAAAATGAATTTCATTTGCATGAAATTAAACCTGTATTTGGAACTATCTTCATAAGAAGGGTTTCACGCTTAGACTAGTTTTTACAAAGAGACAATAAATACTCCTTGTACATGCCTTAAGAGGAACTATAAATACGAAGTGCAGTTGGATAAGATTAATACATAATTTTATCAAGTGGTATACATCACTCTCCCTGGAGAATGATAAACTGTACCTCATTGGGTATCCAAACGCACGTACGTGATTTGGTATACATTCAATGATTGGTACTTGACTTAAATTAATGAATTAATATATAGATTTAGGTCTCCCTAAAAGCGGAGCTCCTGTAGCCCCATTAGGCCAATCCTAGATCAGGTTGAATTTTGATTTGAGTTTTCTAACTTTGCGGTGGGGTTTTGTTTGGTCTTCTATTATGAGTTTAATAATCACAAAACCGATACACAAAACAAAAGCTGTAAACAAAAAACATTTGCAGAGAAGAAACAGTTATAATGGGGTTTACTTAAAAACCTGGATTAGAGTTAACAGGCTTCCGAACAACCCGGCTCTGTTGTCAACAAGTAAACCTGACATGAGCCTGCGATCCAACAGAAAACCAGCACTTAATCAGCGGTCAACTTTAATAAAACACCTGACCTCGATGAGCAATAAACTTGAGCCCGCGATATGGTCACGGTCAGCGGATAACTTAATTTTACAGGTGTCAACTGATCACAACATGATGTCATATATCAAAAAAGTACACGGTAAACCAAAGCTGCATGTTTCTGTCAACCTATTATTTGGAGTATGGCCGCCATGTTGCACGACTCTACCACCGCCGTCGTCGTCGTTGTCGTGCGTACGCGCCCACGAGAACTACCGCTGGCCACGATAACATGAGAAAATCAATTCATGGCTTTCCTTTACTTCCCTATATGCGTATGGGGCTCCGCTTGGTGGTCCTTCGAGCCGCCAGAGGTCAGCTATTAATGAGTTTGAGAAGCCAAAGTAGAAAACTGACTGTCATATTTTATAACGAAATGATAAACCAAAAGCGACTGTCGTGTATTGTTGTCAGGGAGATGTTTTGCACAGTGCAGAAATGAGATGATAAATGCGAACGGTAAACCGAACTACATACGAAAACATTTAACACCTCCCCCTTAAAACGTTTAAAAACAAAGTTAAGTCAAACAGTTTAAAGTCTTTTTTTTCTTGAGGTTTCAGCTGAAATTTGTTTCTTTACTTATTATTTATTTACTTATTTATTTCTTCTTTTTATCTCTTTTTATTGTAATTGATTCTTTGCTCATGCTTTAGTGCCAACCTACCTCCTATAATTAAACAGTACTTAGTTTTACTCAGCTCGATTAGCTTTTCAGTTATCCTGAGTAAATGTTATTTCTTTTGGTGTATTAATATTTAAGAAATAGAAAACATGTACCGTGTTTCTATCGAGTTATACAAACACGAGTGGAAGTTGGGGAGAACGAGAAATGCTGTGGGGACACGAGCCGCAGGCGAGTGTTTCCACACTTTTTCGAGTTCTCCCAAACTTTCACGAGTGTTTGAATAACTCGATAGAAACACGGAGTACATGTTTTCTATTTCTTTTAGAAAACAGCACGACGAGAAAAAGGAAAATAACTTTTTAGCTTTGATTATCAAAATGTAAATTCTCTTTGCTCGCGCGATCACTACGTCAACAGCGCGCACTAGTTCTGTGTCTCCATCGAGTTATACAAATACGATTTTCAACCAATCAGCGCGCGTGCTTTCTTGGGAGTGTTTTCTAAATCGTATTGTAAAAATTTTAACTTTTTATTTTGGTAATAAAGCTGGCTGCTGTTGCTATATGCACAATACTGCCGGTGAATATGAAACATTTTTATTTTCGAGCACTGTTATCTTCTGGATAATTGCGGCATTTGACCAACTTATTTTGCTCCTACCCTGGGAAATTTACCTTTAAACCAAAGGTTGGCGCGGGCGGTGAATGAGCGCGACATATAACTGCAACTGACTCGCGCCTCCTCCAATGTCCTCCCAAAAATAATTACTCAAAAGTTATCATTAATTGTACGATTTCCGCCAGGCGATATTTCTCGAGGTTTAATTTCGTCATTTTAAAGTGCAACTAACCCCAATTTTTTTTCCTTGTAATAAAATCTACTAGTTTCCCTGATTTCATCAGCGAAAAAATTATCTCGATTGATCAAATCCTTGCGTTTGTACAAGCGTTTGAACTCCTAATTTCTATGTTCACGACCGCGCAAAGTGGGATCTGGGTCGGGCTACTAGTGACGTCACTTCGGGAACTGAGATGAAACACTCGAGAGACTTTTGTCAAAGCTTTAGGGCTATCAAAACATTTTTGGGTTATTTGTGATTCATATTTTATCGAAACCGAACAGAAGTTTTACGTGAAAGAACTGTATCATCTAGCATTACAATTTAGAGTCTAGCTACGATTTGGACGACTGCGATGTATATTTCTTTTTTGCCATTTCGAAGTGCGGGTCGCCAGCGGATATTGCCGCGTTGTAACTTTTTGCCAGGATCAGGATCGACAAAGTGCCGGTCCATTTGGGTTTTTAACGGTACAAGTAATGGCGGTACAGTTAACTTACAGCTCTTTAAGAGTTAGAAAGATGTCATTGGACACGAAGAGTCGTTAAGTTGGCTTTAGGAACGGGCAGATTTCGGAGTGTCAAAGCATTTTTAGATTCGCACACTAATTTCCCCCGAAAAACAAGTGAAAATGCGATGCAGTCGTGGTCCACTTTTGCGTACTTCGCAAGATCAATAATTGAAAACAGTTTCAACATGAGAGATAAGCGGAAATGTAGCCAAACAATATCCAAAGATGAGGTAAACTTTCGCTTCATTACTGTCTCCCGACCGTAGTATATGCATAGACAATTACTGTGTAATTTTAGTATGCACGAAAACAATCTATACAAATTTGCATATTTCGTACTACTAAATCATGGCAAATCCTTTGTTAGGATATTGAAAAGAGGTTCAGTATAGTATCAGTTAAATGAATACATTTCTACTTCACTTTTTATTTGAAATGTCCATTTTACGTACGCTAATAACCTGGGAGTACTCGACTTTTTATAGCTTGCGTTTCGGTTAACTGACAATCGCCGCGATTCTTCTTTTAGTACGACGAACTCCGTCGGTAGCTCTTGAGTCGAATCTTAATCGTTTGATTCACTTTTCTCACATAGTTATAAATGCTTGATCTATTCAAAGTTTGAAACTTAGATATATTTCCTTCCTCAAAGACGAAGCTCAAAGAACGAAACAATTTTGAATGGCTATTGAGATACACGGTGGGATTACAGCTTCCGGTGTGCGTGTGTTTTTATTAAAATCCACAAATACATAGCTAGTCCTCATTCACCAGTTAAGGCTCAACAAAATTAATCGCTTCGTTGTAGGACGTAGATTTCGTTTACTATTTGTTTAGAAAGAGTGTCTATTTCGAGTAAACAAAAACCGATGCGTTTAGTTTACCGTGTGATTTCATGTGATGGACTTGCGCTTGGAATAGTCAGATGGCTTCCAGCTTATACTAAATTCGCGTCGTATGCAGTACCATGAAAATGTCAAGCTTTCCTCTAGAGATAGAGAAATATACAGGCCATGAAAAACTAGGTTTTTTGGGGTCTTATGAAGACCCCTATGCTATCATCGGCGGGGTTTATTTGTCTGCGTGTCGGGTATCGCGAGGTCTTCTGGGAGGAATTTAGTAGGCTTATATAACGTGAGCTTTCGATACAGCGGCCATTGCTGTTTTGAGTACATGTAATATTTTTGCACAGCTTACCGTCGCGAGTTGGTTGCAGTTTCCAAGGTTAGTTGTTTTCCATTTTTAAATTGCTTTGGCTCGTTTTTGTTAGATATTATCTTTCTTCCCTCGCTGCCCTCGAGAACCATGTATTCTCTGTTATTTGCATTTAGATCCTCGCCGACACATTCCGATACAAGCGATTTGTTTCTCACGCAAGCCATTAACTTATCCAGTCTCGGCTAGTGTTAAGTGTGGATTGCACGGGAGAACTGAGTATCTGCTTTCGCAAGAACTCACCTTCTAATTACCCAAACGAGTGTCAGTTATTGGACTCAATGTACTGCTATCACGTAAATCGTATGCATGTACTTCTACTGCTGTGAAGTTATTTTGAGCAGCTGTGAATGCAGTCAAACTGCTCAACTTAACTGTACTAGAGCTGTTTGTTAACGACATGACAATATTAACTGCGAGTATGGGGACATAAGTTAAACAATACCGGTCGAGGAAGCGTAGGATGCTTTATTACATGTTCAATGGGGATGGATTCTTACCATGTCTTAGCTAAATGTGTTTTGTTCGACAACATTGAAACAAATTCTGGACATGTTAAGAAGTGATGACCTACATTTCGTCTATATCCTATTGCTTGTGAGGGGAAGTGAACGACGTGGAGAACAATCCAGGCCCTGCAGCATTTAATAACACTAATCCAACAACCACCGTGTCTGCTGGCCACAACTCCAGGAACTGACCGAAGCACCCTTTGGTAAACTTGGTGCTGGTAAGCAGTGTACGATGTTTTGCAATTATGGTCACCTATTTATTGTTAAAATTTACAATCAAATAGAAGACGCAGTACTCAGAATATGCATATTGGATCGAGCCTATAAAGTGCCACAAGATATTAATTTTGTACAAAAAAAGTGTTGACGGTCATTAATGCAAGTGCGGCCTTAACACTACTAGAACAGAGACCTGAAAACAATTCAGGCTCTGAGCGGGACTCGAACCCACGACCTCTGCGATGCCGGTGCAGTGCTCTCCCAACTGAGCTATCAAAGCCACATAAGAGCGGTCGTATACGGGTTAGCCCTTTATATGTGGACGTTATACTTGGCCCAAGTATAGTAAAGAGTGAAATAAATTTTGTCCATAGCAGCAACTGAGTGATGACGGTCTTTAATGCAAGTGCGGCCGTAACACTACTAGAACAGAGACCTGAAAAAAATATAGTGTCAAACATCGAAGACCACATTCAACCATATTTCCAACACCTCAAATTTTGCCAAATATTTTCCGCTCTGTCTTTAAAAATTGTAATGACTTGTCTACCTTTTCATTTGTAGCAAGTCAACTCCCAGATGCTGATATTTGAGAACAGCATTCCAACCAAAAGGAATAAAATTACGCATAAGACCCCAAGTACGCATTGCGGACCTATTTTTAAAATAGCGGCGAACCTGAGATCGAAGAAATCCTCGACGGCTCCCCGACTTTCGTTTTGCACAGATCAGCCCACTTCTTTGGTCTTTTTCTCATTTCTGGTCGAGTTTCATCGGGATAGAGGTATCGAATGAAGAGGAATGCTCTATCCTGTGTATCCTGTATTGCTACAGTCTCCAACAACACATCTTCCTTGCATTCTGCAACGATTCGGACACACACTTTCGCATGCTAGTAGTTAAGCACGCTTAACCGGGCGGTAACCAATCACGGCACGGTACATATCATTAAAAATTTGAATGGACCAATCAGATTGCCGTATTGATGAATTTGCATTAAAAAATGGCGCGAGGTTGCAAAAACACGCAAAGAGTCTCGTTCCACGCGCGGAGCCCACACAAGCTATTGTTTGTAGTGAGTAAATAATGAGATTCAGGTGGGGTCCACGTAAAGCGAGGCAGTGCATGTAATGGTCTGTATAAGGACCCTTCCTCAGGTCGTATACAGTCAGTATATCTATTGGTATAAGGCAAATATAAGGATGAGGCAGGATGTATAAGGTCTGTATAATGATCAGTATATTTCAGGGTATGCCAAGAAAAATACCAGGATCTTATACATTTGTGGCAGGATTCCTTATATGTCAGTACACATTTCAGTATACATCATGTATACTGTGTGTAACAGGAGGTATACTGGGAGGTACGTGGAAGGTGTGTATACGGAATTTTACACTTGTGGCAGGATTCCTTATATATCAGTACACATTTCAGTATACATCATGTATACTGTGTGTAACAGGAGGTATACTGGGAGGTACGTGGAAGGTTTGTATACGGAATTTTACACTTGTGGTAGGATTCCTTATATGTCAGTACACATTTTAGTATACATCATGTATTCTGTGTATAACAGGAGGTATACTGGGAGGTATGTAGGTTTGTATACGGAATTTTACACTTGTGGTAGGGTTCCTTCTAGCTCAGGCCACATGTCAGTATACAGTATGTATAATGGGAAAATCAAGGGGTATACTGAATGTGGTGTGGAAGGAACCTGTGCCGATTTCGTACATCTTGTGAATAATGACCACTGGTTTTCAGCTGGAAAGAAATTTGTTTTCAGCACTCTTAGTGACAGGGTTTTAGGAATACAAATCTCAGATTTGAAAATGCTTCATTATTAAACACCATTTTTATCGATTTCTTCCCTGATAGTTTTATTAATTAAACATTTACAAATTAAAATCTGATCGATTTCTATCTTAAACTCAACCCAGTGGAAGTTGTCTCGTGCTTCTTTAGCTTGTACTATCCAAATGAAACTAACTGTGGTATACAACAAACAGCTATTTTATATGTAAAATGTCCTCTGATTTCTAATGGAAACACAAGGACAACATGTAGGCTACAAGTTCCCTTTCCTTGGCCTCCGTGGACACAAGGATTTAAAGTTCCTTGGCTGGAAATAACTTGCCAGTCTGCAAGTTAATGCAGTCTATTGCATCCTTCTTTCAAACTTTGAACCATTTTTTTCTGCATCCTTTTTGATGTCTATAGACAATGACTAATCCTTCTTGAATTGCTGCAACCAGTTGTTTTGTCACCGAATCCCATTAATCCTTGCGTGATCTCTGTGCATCAATTGGTGAAATGCATTTCTTTGTTAATTGCAACTGTAATGTTCTCTACACTACTTTTTATGAGCACCAGTCCACGAAGCTGTTCCGCACAGAGGATGCCCTGCAGTTTGTTGTCACTTAGTGTCGTCATTGAAGGCATTATGGGGTGGTAGAAAGTCTTCTTTCGGAGACTTCAGGCAGTGTTGAACACTCTGAATTTTGTTGTTCTGTTAAACATTTTATAGACTTCAATTGACATCAGAATCCAGACTGTGATCACTTCCATGCTGTACATCCTCTGCCTCGCTAGGTTCATTCCCATTTCTGTTGAATTAATTAAATGAGTCAGGTTTAGTTTTATGAATGGTAGAACAGAGAATTAACTCTGAAGTGTAAATTAAAGTGTTAATTGACCCCATGAATAACCCACTGGGCGTGAGCCCTAGTAAAGGGAGTCAGGGAACCACACGAGGTAAAGAAAAAAATATTTTGACCTCAGTGGGAATCGAATCCATGACCTACGGATTAGATCCACCGTTACTCTGACGACTGAGCTACGAAGTCGGACAGAGAAAGTCGAGGACGATTTAGGTGGTGAATCGCAGCGAAGAGAAAGGTACATATGAATGTGGTGCCGCGTAGCACTATGAACACAAATGGGTGGAACAGAGAATTAACTCTGAAGTGTATATGATATCTCCCTTCACGGGTTGTCCTGACAAGACAACATCCTTTGGCAGTTTGGGATAAAATGAACTATAAAATTAATGTACTTTTAGCATGTTAGGAGCACATCTCTATGTAGTCTCCTTTGCTACAAATGATTTGAAAATGTCTATAATTTCAACAATGTTTAATGATTTTGAGTGTATGCTGTGGAAAGCAGATCAAGACATCAAGAATATCAAGCTTGTTCGCTTTCATGACTGACTTTGGGCTACAGCTTACCTGGACATGGCTAACGTTTTCAGCAGTCATGATTTCTGCTCCCATAGGTTGTTCAAAGTCATAAAGCGTGTTGCAATTAGACCAAAGAACAAGACTATCCATCTCCTGGTGTCTGAAATCGTTCCTTGCACGATGCCGTATGCAGTTCGACGCTGAAAGACAAGGCGACTCGCTCGATCGATTTTCACAAGCAGTCTTCGCTTAATGGAGTTTCCATCGTCTTCAGTTTCTTCAAATTCCACTTCTTACCGTTTGTTGAATTACTGAATTAAGATCCCTTGTCTTAAAAACTCAGGTTAAGTTCTAACAGATCGCAACAACGAATAGGTAAACCGTCTTCAACGAATCTTCACACCTTTCAAATATGGCGGTAAATCGGCAAATCCAAGACTTTTGGACAGGTACGTCATGTACGGCTCTAGGTTTGGTCTTCCCACGGCAAAGCCGCTGACACTTACTCTGTGCTGTGAGCCCAAAGCGAATTAATCAAAACGAAATCACTGACATGACAGAGTCATTTCGGTCTCATTGGTATTGGTAATCATGGCTTCATAAAATTGCTCGAAAAAATTATCCTGCCGATTCCTGGGTCTGCTTGTTTTACGAAAGCGTTTCACCTCGATACATAGAGATGAAACAGTCTAACGTGCGTTGCGTAAAAAAACCATTACTGAGCCAAGCCTGAGCCAAGCCGAAATTTTCCATAAAACGAATTTACATGATTCGTGTTTCGAAATTTTACTGACAACCAAACTGGAAAAAATATTGGTTGGTAAATTTTGTTGAAGGCACTCTTTATAATCACGCATGCGCTGATGCGTTCCGATTAACAGCGTTAACCACAATAATAGGAATCCACTGGTCGGACTAAATAAATAGATTTTGCATCATGGTAGTTTTAACAGCTTAAGATCGGCCAGAGGCCTCCTAGAGGGTTCCAAGGTTTGCATCAAATACGCGGCAGTGTTAAATGGGTTTGGGCCCGGTGCAAGTCCTCCCATGCAGCCGATCCTAGGGCATTCCGCTCTCAAGCTTTGCGAAATTGGTGAGTTGCGCCTCCACGTAGGTCGGTGAGATGTAAGGAGTGTTCCGCTGCGGATTTTTTTTAGCACTCTATGTAAATATAAAATATAGTAGTCGGAAGTGATCAAAAATGTTATTTAGTTTTCTGTTATCTATGCCTTTACTTACTTTATCGTAAATATGCATTATAATGAAATTACGCGATTCGTAAAGCATCGACAAGATGCGTTATTGATGCTTTACGCGATTCGTTAAGTATCGTAAAGATGTGTTATTGATGCCTTTACGCGATCCGTAAAGCATCGTAAAGATGCGTTAATGATGCCTTTACGCGATCCGTAGAGCATCGTAAAGATGAATTATAGATACCTTTACGCGAAAATGCGTTTAAATGTAGACACCTGTAGGAAATAGAGCTATGCATAACGAGAGTCAAAAGAGCTGAAGTGAAGACTGATATGAATTTTAAGACTTACGTGCCTCAATGTACGATTCTGAACAGAATACACTCGATTACATTAACAAAATGATGTAAGCTCAGTATATAGATCTTCGCGCATTGTTGACTTGAACATTCTTAGTTTCCGCGTAAAGAGAAATGAGCTCCGTGTATTAATTTGCCGTTTAAACAAAAACCCGCGCGTGCCGTTACAAACGATGTAAATGTCAGTCCTGAATTCCCTTGATACGCCACATGTGACGTACCGAGACCATGATTTTTCCTGACACGCCACAATGAACGTATCAGGAACATAGCACTCCCCAACACGTCACGTTTGCGATCTCGAGAATTTCACGGCCACGTAAATTCCACGAAATTACTCATTTCATGCAGTGCTTAATGATACGTTTTGCGCAATGCTTAAACTCGAGAGTGTACAGATGCGTTATGGATATCTTTACCCAATAGCATAAAGAAGCGTTGTTTTTTTTGCAATACATAATACCTCTACGAAATCCGCAAAGAAGCCCAAAGACAGGATAATAAGACCTGCGTTTATTAGCTGTTTATCTGACTTAAAGCTTCTTCCTTTACATGCCGTCAAATTCGCTAAGTAAGTTCTTCCGTACGAAGCATTCATTACCACAGGCTAGGGGACATTTTACATGACAACTCTGTTTTCAGCAACCGAAGCCTTCGTTTCCTTCATTTGTAATACAAAAGAACAAACAAGTTGAATCTACTTTGTCAACTCATATAAGGTTCCCTTACACTAGGTATAAGGTAATCTCCACAAGGCAGTATACATTAGTATAAGGATTCAGACGTATACTGATCATTATACAGGCCTTATATGTGTACTTCAGTATACATCAGTATACCTTTCCGTACACACTATGTATACGGGTTCATTATATCTCCTTATACATGCCATTTCATGCAGTGAGGGTATTAGACAGGGGAGGGCAAGCATGGACAAGTCATGACAAGTTTAATCATGCACAAATTTTAATGAAAGTTAAAAAATCAGTATATTTACATGACAGTCTTCTTTAGAATTCGCTAACAAAATTAAAACAGACAACATGGAACGTTTGAATAGAAAAAAGAATTAGCATATTTACATGACATAGGTTTGAATCCATAACCAAAATGCGTGACACTCAGTCATGGGACAATGATGAATGTTATCATTTAAGTGAAAACCACAACTTGGCAACGGTTCTACAATCGTTTGCTTAAGTGTTCGTATTTGGGGCAACTCCAGGTTTCTAAATTAATGTTCGGAATGTCCAGTTTATCTAGTAAGTCCTTTTCCACGTGACCTCCCTTGTAGGCTACCACAGTTCTTTCGCTAATCTTGAACTGGTTGTATAATCTCAGTAAGACATTATCTACTTGGTCTTGGGCATAGGCTCTCTCTCGGTAATGGGGTTGAAAAGTGAGTCCGTGTATTTTATGTTTTGCAAAGTTCACTGTCTTCTTATCCTTGTATGACAAGTCGTTGAGTGTTGCTGATTGGTAGAAGGCATAGCGGCCAAAGTGATCATTCGAGGAATAATATAACCCATTTCACGCACTTGAAATTCCTTTTTCACAAAGAATCCCTCTAAGTCTATGACAAGACATAAGTTGTCCTTGACAGAAGCCATAGTTTTAACTTGTCTAGCCATAGTTCATGGACTTGATGTTCTTTCTGGCTTCGTTCACTGGCTTCTTTGTTGATTTTGGCATTGAGACGCAATAAGTACAACTCTTAGCGTAACTCTTTCTCTTTGCTCTTTAAAAATTGTTTCCCTTGTAGTTCAAAGGGACTGCAATTATGTTAAAGCTATCTGTCACGATGAATTCCTGCTTTTGGCATTCATCGCACAAGCCTTGGTCAAAAGGAATCGGTTGTGCTTCATGTTCACAAATCACATGATCTTTGATCGTTCTGTCGTTGGAGAAGTGATTGAATTGTTTCTTGTAATGTTCTCGATGTATCCAATCATCAATTAATCCTTTATTTGATCTAGGTAGGAATTTATTCATTCCTTGTTCAAGGTACCCATGTCTGCTCTGTGCAAGATGCCTACTAGGCCGTGGGTCACCAGGTGTCGGTTTGCCTTCTAACCAATTCTTGACACATCCACGAGGTTCCACGTCAGCCTACTGAAAGAACCCACACTCTCGTCTTGGACATTTGAAATAGAGACGACCAGGGTTTTTCTCTGAATTTGACATAGACAACACTGTAGATTTTCGACAATAACACTTCATTCCAATTTTGTTTGGATCTTTGTAGTAATGGTGTAATTGTCCTTTAACGAATTCCTAGTAATGCTCGGCTCCATCTAATCCACAGGCCACAAAACAATTGTTGAAGAACTTGGTTTCGGAACATCTCAGAAATTCCCACTCTCCTAACGAGGTAGCGGTTTTGCTTTTTCTCATAGGTGAGAGATAATGGATAGGACAATAGTGGATTATCTCAGTGTCTTGTCTGGTCATTGCTGGTGGTTGTGGTGGTAGTGAAGAATTAGTCATTGAAGTACAATCAAAGCCTACCAAAGGATCAGCTTTCTGTGGAAGGTAGTCTAACTTGAGATTCTGCAAGAATGCTTCTGGGTCAAAAATCTTGCCATCCTCAAGCTTCTCCTTTTTGATGAGCTTATCTATAAAAATTAAAATAAGTGCAGTAGAGTAAAGTGTCTTATAGTGTCCAAAATGTGATCTCTGATTCGTTGACGTCTGGGGGTTGCCTCTTGCTTTCTCTTTTCGTGAAGTCTTTTCAAATTCTCTCTATCGCGTAATATTTTCAGTTTAAAAGAGGACCAACGTTTAGTGTGATCTATGTCATCTTGCAACTGAATGGTGTGACTTCTTACACTCAAAGTTGGTTTACAGGTAATTTGCTTCACTGCTACAAACTGCGAAAGCTGAACGCGACGTTTCCTTTCTTTGTCCTTTCTCCTCTTACTCAACCACTCATTAATTGACATTTGTTGTTTACCTTCTACAGGTTCCTGCTTGATCTTCTTATCCTTCGTTTTTGTACCTGCGTCCTCTTTCTTGGTCTTGCGTTTCTTGCCTTCTTGTGTTTCTTGCCTTTCGGTTCTGGGTTGGGCAACATGTAACTGGCGGAGGATTCCTCTAGGTTACTTTCCAGATGTTCCATCTCTTTTACCTCTTGTTGTTCTCTACCTCCGCTTCTCTGACTCCTCAACTTAAGTCATTAGACAAAATGATGTTTGCGTATGCTAAGAATAAATAGATCCATGAATTATATGTGATCTATCAGCCAATCAGCGCTATGTTTTCGTAGCATGACATAATATTAGACCAATCACAGCATTCAGTGATCAAGTAAGGAAAGCTACCTTTTGTTTAGGTTGTCAATGGTTGTATGAACATGTCTGAACATGTATCAACATGCATGAACAGGTTCAAGAAGACGCTGTGAAACCAGTTTGACGGCGTTCTGTGTTTCTCCGCCTATATTATTTTGACCAATCCTACGATTTTGTGACTAAATAAGGAAAAGTTTGACATTAATGCATATATGAACACCTATGAACATGCACCAACATGTCTGAACATGCTGACCAGAACGCCGTCAAACTGGTTTGATGGCGTCCTGTGTTTCTCCGCCTATATTATTCTGACCAATCCAAGGATTTTGCGATCAAAAAGGTCAAGGTCACCTGTCACGAACCAGATGACGTCACATCCATATTGAATAAAAATGTAATCAGTACTTAGCCGTCAGCAGTCAGAGTGTTTGAATTATCTTGGAAACATCATGAAGTTTTGCACGAACAAGAACAATAATAGTGATATCAAGGAGATCATCGACAGTCAAGTAAAGGTCTGTTGGAGAGAATGGCTAGAAAATACTGACACGTTGATCGACACCCTCTTCGTCTTCGACTTTTTATTTTATAATCCGAATGAAGAAAGTATATCGGAGTCAGATTTCGAAAAAAACCAAGACCCGAGTGGAAAGATTGCATCCTACCACGGATGAAAAGTAGCGACTTTGTGTTTCTCTTTACTTCAGAGTGATACGAACTAATGTACGATAAACGTACGAAAAACCTTTGATTTTTTCCTGTGCGACAGACCCCCTAAGTTGTCTGAAGATACCAACATGTTTCTAGCCACCACGGGTTTGGAGTATCCGATGCGCCTTGACCTTGTTTCTCTAGTAAGACCCATTAGAACAATGCAGCAAATCACAGACGACTTGGAAGAAAAAGTGAAAATTCCGTTTGAAATGACAATTATAGCGACGCACCAAGGAGTTTGTCGTGAACTGTACAAACTACTTTGTAAGATGGCTAAAGTCGACTTGTGGCAAGAAAGGTTCGATCTCTTACTGGACACAACTTTTGGGAAGATTGTATCGAGGAGAAAGATGAGTTGTATCAGTCAGACGATTACCAAGCAGCCAGAGACTGGAATCCAGGTAAAGAATGTAATATGGGAGGCTGTAAATATTCCAGTACGGCCTGGGACACTTGCAATCTGTATAAAAAACAAGATGACGCATTTGATACTGTAAATTGAGATGTATAAAGGATTGAAAGTGCATCAATAAAGTTCATTTTACTACAAACACAATGTCGA
>JAHPZR010012444.1:7500-13567 GCA_019787425.1 Platygyra sinensis | reverse complement strand
TTTTGAACTGTAAAATGTTTAGAGATGACGCTAAAAATGGCCGTGTAATTGTTATTTTCTTTTATTTTTCAGCTCTTGAATATTCAGAGTCATCTTGTTTACCTCAGCAAGGTAAACAATGACGTCATCTCAGGATAAGCATTGCAGTTTTCTCCAGCTTCCATTAGAATTAACGCTCTTTCTTTTTTTAGGGTTCCTTAAAACTTTTAGCCATTTCTGATTTGTTAATAAATTCAGTCTGAATCGCAGCTATCCGTTGCGTATAATTTATTTACTTCCTAGACATCAGTGAGAAGACCTCGTTTTCAGCTGTAAATAGGCCATTTTACAGTTCTATGCTTAGTTACCTGATCCATGGATGCAAGCGAGGCTGAAGGTGACCTAGTTTTGATACAGACCTCTCTGTTTTCTCATTTAAATGCCAGCTAGTTAGCATAACAACAACTTGATTTACACAACAAAATCATCGAGGTCTGAATCAAATGAAACAAGGTCACTTCAAGCCTCACTGCCATTCAGAGGCAGGGTCACTGACCGTTTTGTGACAATCCTTATACATGTTGACTTCTGCGACCTTCCAGCTTGACTCTGTTTATCTAACATTATCAGTGCTAATTGAGGATATATTATGATCACGTAACTTTATGAGGTAATTTTTTTAGGATGCCCTTCAAGCTGCGAATGCAAAGAGTTTGGCGAAAATCAACACAAGAAGATTCTGGTCACTGGAGAGGATTTGCTTACTGTTCCTAGAAACCTCCCTTTCGACACTGGCGCAGTGTATGTAAAGAGCAACGAATTCACAATTTTCCCTTTTCTTCTCTCGGTTTTAATTTGATCAATTTAGTTTTAATGCTTTGGTTAATTTCAATACTGTTCTTGTTTCAAAAGTATTGATTTCATAGTTCTTAGGTCTTTGATAAGATGTTTCTAATTTAATGTTGGCTGTTCACCAGACATTTCCAGCAAAACCAGATCTCCCAACTACGAGAGAAAGATTTTGCGGACCTCCCGAAACTGGAATATATGTGAGTTAACCCATGTTTTCAGTTTAGTGTTTTTGTACGGGTAGGGTGGGGGGGAGGGGGCTTCCTATGAAGAAAAAGAGAAAGAACTAACTGCCCGGTTTGACGTGTTTTTCGAATCTGACTTGGGTAATTTTCGCATCATGATAAAATAGATACCTAAATAATTGGGATTGAACTGATTTGTGTTGCGCTTAAGTCATCATTGGAGTTTGTTGCACTTTTGTATAAATGAACAACTTTTCTTCTCAGTAAGGTTAATAAACGCTGTTTCTTTCTCTGCAGCGATATGAGTTTCAATGTTCTCATTCACCTTGATGAAGAATCTTTCCATAATGTAACATCCGTCACGACACTGTAAGTATCCAACAGTAAAAAAACATTTGTAAGAAGAAAAAGTTATAATTCGAATAACCTGCGATCAGGCGTCCCTTGCATTTTTTCGTGGTAGGAAGGAACGTCTGATACAATAACTTGACTATTCGTCTGCCGCTCCCTAATTAAAATAATTTAAAATATCTGTCAGCGAGATTGTCGGCGATGCCATTAGATAAGAATCAACCAATCAGCACTACCGGAAGTCGCGTCCTTGGCGGTAATTACAACGGACTTACCACAGCAACGGTGGTTTTTGATGTGGCGTTGGCTGTACGGCTCATATGAAATAACACTTTTAAAATTAACTGATATATGGCGCTCTTGCCGAATTCCGTAGGTAGCACGGCCAAAACATCTCTCCCATGGCATACGATTCTACGAATGCATTCTGTTTGTTCATCTTTGAGAGTTTTGTGAACAAAACGAACAAAACTCTCAAGAGAAGCATTTAAAGTTGACAAAAACTCGCTCAAATATATGCCCGAGAAGCGAGGCTGGAATTACAGTCTGATTACGGTTTTTGAACCTTCAAGAAAACTCTCAAACATCGGGTGTGTGGAGAAATCTGGGATAAAATTTCAGTGTTTGACTGGAAAGAGGGAAAGGTCTCTTGGTGCGATCGAGTTATCGCAAGTTCGCAAAATCGAGGGTTTGAAAAATCATTGCATATCAGTATCCACCAAACTGAATGTGTTGCTCCTCTGCAGATTACTCCATCACATATACTTTGAATTTTTGCAGCCACAGGCTCGGTTTCCTTTTTTTTAATTTTGTTACTTGGTCTGTTGTTTTTCCAGGAGACTGAATTTTAACTTTTTTCGTACTCTTCCTGTTGGAGCGTTCACTGGACTTCCTAGTTTACGCGTGCTGTGAGTATATTTACAAGTTGTTATTTTACGCCGTCTCTTTATACAGCTTTGACTCCAAATGGACTATAGATCATTTTATTACAAGCTCTGAAGGCGTGTTTGGAAGGTGTATCAAAGATATGTTTTGTTAGCTAGTCTTAACGAAAGCTTGATCTCTGTTTAGTGATTTAGGGGCAAACCTTCTTCGCAAAGCCGTTGGTGGATTATTGGATCAACTACTTCTGTTAGAAGTTTTGTGAGTGCTTCAAATTTCACAGTTAATGTTTCAAATTTCGAAAACGTTTTTCAGAGTATTGGGATGGATGCTATGTTTTGTATTCATTTTATTGTTGTTCTTCAGGAGCTTGCGTTCAAATCAATTAAATGAGTTGGAATATGGCGTGTTTGGAAACAATAGCGACATGAAACACTTGTGAGTACATTCCATTTGTAGATCATTATTAAACTCGGGTCCATTTTTTGATTTAACAAATCGTTTCATTCAATGGCGTAGTTGGTCAAACAAGTTTACCGAATAACTTGTTCGTAAAATTAATTCAAAAGGGGAGAGGAGTGTAAAAGTGCGATCAGTTTACCATGACATTTTAAAATTACTCTTATGGAACAAAAATGTATTCAATCAAATATTGACTACGTTCTCCATAAATAGCTTTTCAAAGCAACACGACCTCGAGCTAAAAAGATACGACAGGCAGGCATTATATGGATTCCCTGATTGTGTACCGTTATATTGTTATACGAATGTGAAAATTTGTTTACTGTTACTAAGGTACCTTCAGGAAAACAAGCTCACAACATTACCAGATGGCCTGTTTGGGGCTCTGTCGCAGCTCAAGTTATTGTGAGTACATAAAATGCAACGCTTTTTTGACTATTGTCAGGTTTTGGGTTCCCTCCAGTTCTGTTGTTCAAGCAATTAAAAATGTGTCCAAGTTGTTTATTGGGCGATCACCTGACCTCAGGTGGTTACATGGTCTGTTTTTCTGTGTAACTGCGTCCTAATGTTCATGGTTTAATGTTGTCTTTTCGTCAGGAATCTAAGTACCAACGAACTGACGGTTGTCTCCAAAGACACTTTTCGAGGATTGATCTCGTTGGAATACCTGTAAGTATTTTATTTTGCGAGAGATAATGTTTCGATATTAATCAAAATGTATAGTTTAGTTGGAAACTGTGCTGACCAGAATTGGAAAAAAAAAGTTTGACGGTTAGTGTTGTTCGTCTCTTTTGTCGTTCCGGAAACATTATTAGAACAAAAATGTACACAGGATAATCTAAAGGGTGATTGTTACAGTTAAAAGGAACCTTAATTCACGAAGATAAATAACAAGTCTCTATTTTTTCGCGCTTAGCAATTAACTATGTAAGCAAATTAAAGAGTACCAGTTATCATGAAAAACATACTCATTATTATCTTTCCACACAGGTATCTGGACAGAAACAAACTTGCTAAAGTACCGTCAGATGCATTTAGTGAACTAACCAACCTAAAATATGTGTGAGTAACATTTATTATTCATCTCGACTTAGTATATCAGTTTACCATGTTAGCTACAAACTGAAAATGACCTGGTGTATTCTGTTGCCAAGATACACCGAGTTATTTAAGCTAACATTGGACTAGTTGTACGGCCGGCTACCCTATTATGTGGTGCATAGAACTCAAAGGAACAAAGTGAATTTATATTTCTTGCAATTTTTACACAGGAAACTCGACCGCTTCATCCTCTGCTGCTATGCCGAGAAATCAATCGCGGGAGTTGACTGTGAGTCTCCAGTCGATGAATTTTCAAGCTGTGACGACCTCATGAAGAACAAAACTGTCCAGATCTGCGTTTGGATTCTTGGAATCATTGCCTTCCGCGGTAACCTTTTTGTCATAATATGGCGGATCATTGATAAAGAAGAGAACAGGGTTCATTCTTTTTTGCTGACAAATTTGGCAGTTGCCGATATGTTGATGGGCGTGTATCTTTTGACAATCGCAATTATGGACGTCAGGTGGCGAGGTATATATTTTAAGCACGACATCGATTGGAGATCTGGGATGGGTTGCCAAATTGTCGGAGTTCTTTCCATGCTCTCCAGTGAAGTATCTGTGCTGATTCTGACCATTATAACGATGGACAGATTTCTGTGTATCGTCTTCCCCTTCAAGTTCAAGCGACTCACTTTCAAAACTGTCACTTTTGCTTGCGTAGTGGTGTGGATATTTGGTGCAGTCATATCTGTAATTCCCATCGCAGGGTTCGATTATTTTCACGACAACAACGGTAATTTTGGATTCTACAGCCGCTCTGCCGTTTGCCTTCCTCTTCAGCTGTCTGAAGGAAGAGCAGCTGGCTGGGAATATTCTGTCGCCCTTTTCGTTGGTTTAAACTTCGTTTCTTTCATGTTTATCCTCGTCGCCTACATTACAATGTTCTGGACAGTCAAGCGCGCTGCCCGAGCTGTGCGATCGACCAATTTAAACAAAGAATCCGCCATGGCCAAGCGACTTGTCTTCATTGTGATGACAGACTTTTGCTGTTGGATGCCAATAATTATAATCAGCATTTTATCTCTGACTGGAAATTTTGATGATCCAAACAAAATTGCCTATGTGTGGATAGCAGTGTTTGTTCTTCCACTCAACTCTTCCCTCAATCCAATCCTGTACACGTTTTCCACCGAGAGGGCCAAACGAAGCTTAACCCGGAGGAGACTAAACGTCACTGGTTTTGTTATGAAGAGGATAAACGGCGGAGGGGCAGGTAGGTTGAACCAGTCCTTTACAAAGTTAAAAAAAAATTAAGCCGTCTTAATTTCATGTAATGGATAGAACTGGTGAGTAGCTCTTGTGAAAATGCTAAACGTAGATGATCTTTTTTGTAACTGAGCAAGTTTATTAGTTTAATTAGCGATTATCACACGCACTTCAACGGTAATTGTCCCATGATAACTAAGAAAGTTCTTTGTCACTGAACTGCTAACAAATGAGGTCACCACGCCTATTGGTCATAATCTCTAGACTTGCAGACATGCTGTGTTGTTGACGGCAGAGGACAAGCGGAAAAAAAACATTCAAAGTACTACAACAATAGATTCTTAACGGGCAATTGTTTTAAGGGGGTATAATTAACCGCAAGCAATATTCCATAGGTCTTTAGGAACAATTCTGAACAATTTGTTTTTTCTTTATCCATTTAAGCTGAAAATCAGTCAGTTGATCGACCGATAAACCATGGCGACAAGACTGTAATCTCCAACGCCAGTAACAGTCCTTTGCAGTTAACTAAAGCAGCGGGAACACAGGAACAAGAGAAAAGGCAAGTTCGTGTCCAGCTGAGGCTGATTGAAGAGGTTAACATTCTCCAAGGCGACACCGCAGGACAACGTTCAGCAGTGAGTGGCTAGTCGAATTTTATTCTTGTAAAATAGTATGACTTAAACAACAAGACAGTGATAATACACTTTGAAATTAATTGAGCACGAAGTGGAGAAAATAACTAGGTAAGTAAATGACTGACTGACTGACTGACTGACTGAACGAACGAACGAACGAACGAACGAACGGACGGACGGACGGACGGACGGACGGACGGACGGACGGTCGGACGGACGGACGGACCGAACGAATTTTGAAAGTTATTTTCGTTCGTTGTTTCAGGGTTATGTTGTTGCCTGGTGCGAAGAAGGAAACATTTTAAGTAAGGTGCTTCTAAAATACTTCGAGGAAGAATTGCAAGAAGAATGGCATCGAGAGGCTGATATAGTACAGAGCCTGTCTTGTGGTGTAGAGCCGCATACCAATCT
>JAHPZR010012444.1:0-2500 GCA_019787425.1 Platygyra sinensis | reverse complement strand
AATGTAATACGCTACTCTACAGTGTAATACGCTTGTTTACAGTTAAATACGCTACTCTACAGTGTAATACGCTACTCTACAATGTAATACTCCTGTCTACGGTGTAAAACGCTTCTCCACAGTGTAATGCATTACTCTACAGTGTAATACGCTACTTTAGAGCGTAATACTCTTTTCTATAGTTTAGTACGCTAGTTTACAGCACATTACGCCACTCTACTGTGAAATACGCTAGTCTACAGTGTAATAGGCTTGTCCAATCTTTAATACGCTCGTGTACAGTGCAAATGCTTGTCTAGAGTGGAATATGCTTGTCTACGGTGAATTCACGAATTTGATTGGCTGAATTGGATATTGACCGCGGTCTAGATTTTCCCATCTAGACCGGCATCTAGACGGGTAATGTTTTGAAGCGAAAAAGTTGCAAACTAAGAAGCAAAATCATTGACTCTTTACATCTACCAATACTTTTTTCTGTAAGTTGCAAAAAGCTATGAGAAAAAAACTAAAGAGAACGGGCAAGCTTCGGAAGAATTAAATTCGGCTCATTGCCGTTCTCAAGGAGAACGTCAGTACAAACCAGTTACATTTAAACGAATTACGTAAATTGTACCTGTCTTTGCCATATAATAAACATCTTATTAACCGAGCAGGAGGTCTGTATGGGAGAATCTTGACCTCGGTCGTGTGTATAGACCTCACTGCGTTCGGTCTGTACCTACGACCTCGGTCAAGATTCTCCCATACAGACCTCCTGCTCGGTTAATAAGAGCTAAATAATACGCTGGAATACAGTGTAATCCGGTAGTCTTCAAAGTTATGCGCTTGTCTACCGTGTATATGAGGAGAGCGTATTACACTGTAGACAAGCGTATTAGACTGTAGAGTCTCGTATTACACTGTAGAGAAGCGTATTGCACTGTAAAATAGCTTATTACACTGTAGAGTAGCGCATTACACTGTAGATAAGCGTATTACACTGTAGATGAGAGTATTACACTTTAGTTAAGTGTATTACATTGTAGATTAGCGCATTACACTGAAGACTAGCGTTTTACACGGTACACTAACGTATTACTCTGTAGAGTAGCGTATTCCACTGTAGACTAACCTATTACACGAAAAAAGCGTATTACGCTGTAGACTAGTGAATTACACTGTACACTACCGTTTTAAACTGCAGACTAGAGTATTAAACTGTAGACTAGCGTGTTACACTTTAGACTAGCGCACTAAAATGAAGACTAGCATATTACGGTGTAGACAAGCGTATTACACAGTAGACTAGTGTATTACAGTGTAGAAAAGCGTATTGCACGGTAGCCTAGCGTATTACACTGTAGACAAGCGTATTGCAGTGTAGACTAGTGTATTACACTGTAGAGAAGCGTATTGCACTGTAGAATAGCTAATTACATTATAGAGTAGCGTATTACACTGTAGATAAGCGTATTATACTTTAGAGAAGTTTATTACATTGTAGATTAGTGCATTACGCTGCAGACTAGTGCATTAAACTGTAGACTTGCGTATTACACTGTACACTAGCGTTTTACACTGCAGACTAGCGTATTAAACTGTAGACTAGCGTATTACAAAATAGACTAGCGCATTACAGTGTAAACAAGCGTAATACACTGTAGAATCGTATTTCACTGTGGACAATCGTATCTCACTGTAGAGTAGCGTATGACATTGTAGAAAAGCGTATTGCACTGTAGAATAGCTTATTACACTGTACAGTAGCGTATTACACTGTAGGTAAGCGTAGATTAGCGCATTACACTAAAGACTAGCCTACTACACTGTACACTAACGTATTCCACTGTAGACTAACCTATTACACAGAAAACAAGCGTATTACACTTTAGACTAGTGAATTACACTGTACACTAGCGTTTTACAATGCAGACTAGCGTATTAAACTGTAGATTAGCGTGTTACACTGTAAACTAGCGCATCACAACGTAGACTAGCGTATTACGCTGTAAAATAGCGTATTACACTGTAGACAAGCGTATTACCCTGTGGAGTAGCGTATTACACTGTAGAAAAGCGTATAACACAGTAGACTAGCGTATTACACCGTAGACCAGCGCATTACTTTGAAGACTAGCGCATTACACTGTATTCTAGCGTATTACACTGTAGAGTAGCGTACTACTTTCTAGACTAGCGTATTACTTGGTAATCAAGCGTATTACACTGTAGACTAGTAAATTACACTGTAGAGTAGTCTTTTACACTGTAGACAAGCGCATTGCACTCTACCCAAGCGTATTACACGCGTACGGTAGACAAGCGTATTACAGTATAGACTAGCGTTTTACACTGTAGACTAGCCTATTACAGTGTAGAGTGGGGTATTGCACTGCACACAAGCATATAACACTGTAGACAAGCGTATTACACTGTAGACAAGCGTATTACACTGTAGACAAGCGTATTACTCTGTAGAATAGCGTATTACACTATATATTTGAGTATTACACTGTAGAGT
>JAHPZR010012441.1:12500-16312 GCA_019787425.1 Platygyra sinensis | reverse complement strand
TGAGGGTGCTGGCACTTACTCAATACGCATTACGGTTTTGAGTTCATGCTTTTGCCATTTTGCAACACAATTTGTCCACTTTTGCTAGCATTGAACCTGGAACCTCTGCATCCTAACATCTCTCTTTTACCACTACACTACCAAATTTCCGCACAATTTAATTTTATAATGTGACTTTCTTAAATATTTATGATAGAGCTGCCCCAGCCTACAAACAAAAGCCTACTGTAAGCAAACCAGTGTGAATATGAACAATTATAATGATTTCGTGAGTGAGTTAAACTCCATCAACAATTTATAACCAGTTTCTACCTTGCTTAGTCCTGAACAGAAGCAGATATGGCATCGTCCATTATGGCAGGCCAAGTTACCAATTGTGGCATCGACCGTTAATAATGGCATTGGCGTTTACGAAATTAAAACGGAAAAAGGCATTGCCTACACCAGGTACTTGTCTTTTCACGGCGACAAACGTCAAAATATCAACACCTTTCCGGTTTTTTTTTTTTTTGCCCTTGACATTTGTAAGAGTTAAGCCCGGCCACTTCCTATTAATGTTGGGTGCACCTAGTGGCCCCATTCCCCTTCAACCCCTCATTTCTATTTATCATTTCAGACACCCAAAGTAACCCTGAGGGTCTTGTCTTTTACGCTTTGACAGGTAGTCTAGCAGGTTCTTGATCACTGCTAATATAAGGAAGGATGCCTCTGCAGCCGTTTCAGGACAAACAGTTGAACTACTTCAAGTTTGCTGCTATTGTAGTGAATGAATTCCCCAAGGCTTTACGCCAGACGTTCAGCTCCAGGTGGGACAACACGTTTGGACATCTTGCTGGTTTCAAACCCTGGGATGACTCCACCGCGGTACGAAAGATGTTTCTTCGTGCAGAAAAAGGCAAGACCAAAGTTCCAACAAACCTCTCTTACGAGAAATGGGATTCCACCGACTTGTTTCAGGCCACTATTTACGCGCGGTCCTTCGCTTTGCCCGACAGTAAAGGCCATCATTGGACACTCAGTGATCTGTACGTGAGGCCTCGTAAGTTAGCCCATGGGAGTTTCCATGCAACTGTGATGAGCCCGGGCGGAAATGAGGCAGAGACATTTGCACTTGCAATTGATCAACTTCGACTGTTAAGAAATTCACTTTGTCACGCAGCCAGTTCTGAGATTGTCAAACCAACGTTTGATCTATACGTGCAGCTTTCTAAAGATGCATTTAAAGCTCTAGGAATCAAAGTAGATCCCATTGATGACATTGGTGGTTGGACCGAGTCGCACTTTCCAACAGAAGAAGTTCGCAAGTTGGAGCAAGCCATAAAAGGGGAGCTCCAAGCACAAAACAAGTTTCTCCAGGTCGTCTGCTCAGATATCGATGAGATAAAGAGGGCCATGGAGAGCACAGCGAAGAAAGAAGATATCGCTAGGTTGGAACTGAAGATCAATGATCTGAAAGAAGTTCAAACTCAAGACAAGCCAGGTAACAAATTTTACTCCATCTTTGAAGAGTAACGGTTTTAATTTACTGTTTCCAAAATTACTGAATACACTGCTGGCAAAACGAGATTTAAAACTCTTTCGCGATCCTCTACCGAAGAGCACTCGCAATCGTTACGGAAATACTTACTTTTATTCGATCTGATATTAAAATGTGCAATGCATTCTGGTAATTAACGAAAAAATCAAAACGAGTAAAGCGAAAGTAACTAATATAAACGTTTTAACAATCATTACGCCACGCCCTTAATGGCCGTCAACACCGTACCATGCACGCAATTTAGGGAGTTTGAGCAACGAAGATGGTGACGCTGAAGACGACGCCTTGTAAAAACAGTCTTTATTATATTCCCTCGAATGTGTAGATTTGATCAGTACGCCTGTCGGTCTGAAAACCTGCTCAGACTAACTATGTAATGACAGCGATCAATTTTAAAGGAAGAAACGGAAAATTACCTATTGTAGTACGCGTTCTCCAATAAACGAACGGCTTTGTAATTTCACCCTGCTGTTTTGCAAAGAAGATTCAAAACGCAATGGCAGAAGCACTGTTCTGCTGATTGAGATTTTTCTTTGATGACGTTCCCGTTGCCGTCGCTGTCGTGGTTTGCTAAAACTCCTTATTATCCTAAAGCTCATAAAATCCAAATTAAACTATTACTGACAACTGTTTGGAGAACAACACTCACTCACAGCTGATAGTTACCATTTAATCAGGGTAACACAGTTTTCTCAACCTTACTTTTCCTCAGCTCTTCAGGCTATACAACGTGCGCTTGATATCAGGCTAGAACTGTTTGGAGAGGAGCATTCAAGTACAGCTGAAAGATACCACACGCTCGAGGCTACAAAAGATGGACAACGCGACCTGACCTCAGCTCTTCAGTCAGCACAGCGTGCGCTTGATGTCAAGCTCAAACGGTTTGGAGAAAACCACTCAAGCACAGCTGACAGTTACTATTCACTCGGGGTCATCCAACATCTACAAGGCGACTTTTCCTCTGCTCTTCAGTCTCAACAACGTGCGCTTGATATTAAACTTAAACTGTTTGAAGAAGAACACTCAAGCACAGCAAACATTTACTATTTACTTGGGGCCACACTACTTGCACAAGGCGACCTAACCTCAGCTCTTCAATCTCAACAACGTGCGCTTGAGATTAGACTTAAACTGTTCGGAGAACACTCAAGCACAGCTGACAGTCACCATTCACTTGGGGTAACACAACATGAACAAGGCGACTTACTTTAGCTATTCAGTCTAAACAACGCGCACTTGATATTAGACTTAAACTGTTTGGAGAAGAACACTCAAGCACAGCTGACAGTTACCATTCACTTGGGGTAACACAACATGAACAAGGCGACTTGACTTTAGCTATTCAGTCTAAACAACGCGCACTTGATATTAGACTTAAACTGTTTGGAGAAGAACACGCAAGCACAGCTGACAGTTACCATTCACTTGGGGTAACACAACATGAACAAGGCGTCTTTACTTTAGCTATTCAGTCTAAACAACGCGCACTTGATATTAGACTTAAACTGTTTGGAGAAGAACACGCAAGCACAGCTGACAGTTACCATTCACTTGGGGTAACACAACATGAACAAGGCGACTTTACTTTAGCTATTCAGTCTAAACAACGCGCACTTAATATTAGACTTGAACTGTTTGGAGAAGAACACTCAAGCACAGCTGACAGTTACCATTCACTTGGGGTAACACAACATGAACAAGGCGACTTTACTTTAGCTATTCAGTCTAAACAACGCGCACTTGATATTAGACTTGAACTGTTTGGAGAAGAACACGCAAGCACAGCTGACAGTTACCATTCACTTGGGGTAACACAACATGAACAAGGCGACTTTACTTCAGCTATTCAGTCTAAACAACGCACACTTAATATTAGGCTTAAACTGTTTGGAGAAGAACACTCAAGCACAGCTGACAGTTACCATTCACTTGGGGTAACACAACATGAACAAGGCGACTTTACCTCAGCTTTTCAGTCTGAACAACGTGCGCTTGATATCACACTTAAATTGCTTGGAGAAGAACACTCCAGAACAGCTGACAGTCACTATTTAATTGGAGCCACACTACTTGCACAAGGAGACCTTCCCTCGGCTCTTCAGTCTGAACAACGCGCGCTTGATATTAGACTTAAACTATTTGGAGAAGAACACTCAAGCACAGCTGACAGTTACTATTCGCTTGGGGTCACACTGCTTGCACAAGGTGACCTTTCTTCAGCTCTTCAGTCTCAACAACGCGCGCTTGATATTAGACTTAAACTGTTTGGAGAAGA
>JAHPZR010012441.1:0-7500 GCA_019787425.1 Platygyra sinensis | reverse complement strand
CGGAAATTAAGATTATGTGTTTATTTTAACTGATTTTAAAACGCGATGTTTTGATGTTTCATTCCTGACATCAATCTGTGTCAGCAATTATTTTTGAGAATGAGAAAGTTTGAAATAAGTTTATGTCATAAACATTTTGTTTATCGGGTTTGTTACGTTCGAGACAAAACAATAAGTTTTTTTGGTGACCAATTTTGTTCTTGATTTAACCTCGCTCGACTACGGGCTTAGACTGCTCGAGTATTTTTTCTGAGCCATTTCCTAAAAAAAGAAACCGTTTCTTTTTTTTCTTCTTCTTCTTTCTGCTTCTCGTACCTGTTTAATGCGTCGAGAAGACTTTTTTTGGATCTTTTCGTCCGCCCAGTCACGCAAATTATTATCCAACTGCACTTCGCACAGTGCAAATAACTTCCAAAACGAGTACAAATATCACGCAGTATTTGTACTCCAGAGGGCCGGTTGGACAGGTTTCCTGCCGTTGTCCAATTAGTTAGCTAGATTTCCCGCGCCAATTTCGTTCCGCTTCGCATACTTCTGTCACGCATTCGCCCGTAAATAAATATTCGCGAAGTTCTCCCCCACGGACATATCAATTTGGCGTGTTGGATAATAAATCTCTTATTAGACGTTTTGTTGTGTAGTATCGCTGAGAATTTTTACTCGTTGTTGTATTTTGACTCGCCCTACGGGCTCGCCAAAATACGGCACAACTCGTAAAAATACTCAGCGATACTACACAACAAAACGTCTAATAAGATATATTTATTATATAAACATATATACCCAATGAACCACCAAGCTAAATACCCGTAAATTTTAGCTTAAGGCGGAAAAACACCCCGTGGAATTACTACTAATAAACTGATTATTAATATTATTATTAATCTTATTACCCACCAAAACTGAATAAAAAAGATGATGAGCATGATAAGGATGATGAGCATGATGAGGATGATAATGAGGATGGAGATAATAGACCTGAAATCAAGTACACGCATGGCTGAAACAAATAGTAAATAGGAACTCTCAGCTGTGCTTGGAGTGTTTAACTCCGAAAAGTTTACGCCTAATCTCAAACGCACGCTTTCCGACTGAAAAGCTGCGGAAAAGTCCTGTAGCTCATGTTGTGTGACTCCTAGTGAATGGTAACTGTCAGCTGTGCTCGGGTGTTCTTTTCCAAAAAGTTTAAGCCTGATATCAAGTGCACGTTGTTTAGAGTAAAGAGCTCCGGTAAAGTTGCCTTGTTCATGCTGTGTTGACCCAAGAGAATGGTAACTGTCTGCTGTGCTTGAGTGTTCTTTTCCAAAAGTTTAAGCCTGATATCAAGTGCACGTTGTTTAGAGTAAAGAGCTCCGGTAAAGTTGCCTTGTTTATGTTGTGTTAATCCAAGTGAATGGTAACTGTCTGCTGTGCTGGAGTGTTCTTTTTCAAAAAGTTTAAGCCTGATATCAAGTGCACGTTGTTTAGAGTAAAGAGCTCCGGTAAAGTTGCCTTGTTTATGTTGTGTTAATCCAAGTGAATGGTAACTGTCAGCTGTGCTTGAGTGTTCTTCTCCAAACAGTTTAAGTCTAATATCAAGTACACGTTGTTTAGACCGAATAGCTGAGGTAAAGTCGCCTTGTTCATGTTGTGTTACCCCAAGTAAATGGTAACTGTCAGCTGTGCTTGAGTGTTCTTCTCCAAACAATTTAAGTCTAATATCCAACGCACGTTGATCGGACTGAAGAGCTGAGATAAAGTTGCCTTGTTTATGTTGTGTTACCCCAAGTGAATGGTAACTGTCAGCTGTGCTTGAATGTTCTTCTCCAAACAGTTTAAGTCTAATATCAAGTGCGCTTTGTTTAGACTGAATAGCTAAAGTCAAGTCGCCTTGTTCATGTTGTGTTACCCCAAGTGAATGGTAACTGTCAGCTGTGCTTGAGTGTTCTTCTCCAAACAGTTTAAGTCTAATATCAAGCGCACGTTGTTGAGATTGACGAGCTGAGATAAAGTCGCCTTGTTCATGTTGTGTTACCCCAAATGAATGGTAACTGTCAGCTGTGCTTGAGTGTTCTTCTCCAAACAGTTTAAGTCTAATATCAAGTTCACGTTGTTTAGAACGAATAGCTGAGGTAAAGTCGCCTTGTTCATGTTGTGTTACCCCAAGTGGATGGTAACTGTCAGCTGTGCTTGCGTGTTCTTCTCCAAACAGTTTAAGTCTAATATCAAGCGCACGTTGTTGAGATTGAAGAGCTGAGATAAAGTCGCCTTGTTCATGTTGCGTTACCCCAAGTGAATGGTAACTGTCAGCTGTGCTTGAGTGTTCTTCTCCAAACAGTTTAAGTCTAATATCAAGCGCACGTTGTTGAGATTGAAGAGCTGAGATAAAGTCGCCTTGTTCATGTTGTGTTACCCCAACTGAATGGTAACTGTCAGCTGTGCTTGAGTGTTCTTCTCCAAACAGTTTAAGTCTAATATCCAGCGCACGTTGATCGGACTGAAGAGCTGAGATAAAGTCGCCTTGTTTATGTTGTGTTACCCCAAGTGAATGGTAACTGTCAGCTGTGCTTGAGTGTTCTTCTCCAAACAGTTTAAGTCTAATATCCAGCGCACGTTGATCGGACTGAAGAGCTGAGATAAAGTCGCTTTGTTTATGTTGTGTTACCCCAAGTGAATGGTAACTGTCAGCTGTGCTTGCGTGTTCTTCTCCAAACAGTTTAAGTCTAATATCAAGTGCGCGTTGTTTAGACTGAATAGCTAAAGTAAAGTCGCCTTGTTCATGTTGTGTTACCCCAAGTGAATGGTAACTGTCAGCTGTGCTTGAGTGTTCTTCTCCAAACAGTTTAAGTCTAATATCAAGTGCGCGATGTTTAGACTGAATAGCTAAAGTCAAGTCGCCTTGTTCATGTTGTGTTACCCCAAGTGAATGGTAACTGTCAGCTGTGCTTGAGTGTTCTTCTTCAAAAAGTTTAAGTCTAATATCAAGTGCGCATTGTTTAGACTGAATAGCTAAAGTCAAGTCGCCTTGTCCATGTTGTGTTACCCCAAGTGAATGGTAACTGTCAGCGGTGCTTGCGTGTTCTTCTCCAAACAGTTTAAGTCTAATATCAAGTACACGTTGTTTAGACCGAATAGCTGAGGTAAAGTCGCTTTGTTCATGTTGTGTTACCCCAAGTGAATGGTAACTGTCAGCTGTGCTTGAGTGTTCTTCTCCAAACAGTTTAAGTCTAATATCGAGCGCGCGTTGTTGAGACTGAAGAGCTGAAGAAAGGTCACCTTGTGCAAGCCGTGTGACCCCAAGCGAATAGTAACTGTCCGCTGTGCTTGAGTGTTCTTCTCCAAATAGTTTAAGTCTAATATCAAGCGCGCGTTGTTGAGACTGAAGAGCCGAGGGAAGGTCTCCTTGTGCAAGTAGTGTGGCTCCAATTAAATAGTGACTGTCAGCTGTTCTGGAGTGTTCTTCTCCAAACAATTTAAGTGTGATATCAAGCGCACGTTGTTCAGACTGAAAAGCTGAGGTAAAGTCGCCTTGTTCATGTTGTGTTACCCAAGTGAATGATAACTGTCAGCTGTGCTTGAGTGTTCTTCTCCAAACAGTTTAAGTCTAATATCAAGTGCGCGTTGTTTAGACTGAATAGCTAAAGTAAAATCGCCTTGTTCATGTTGTGTTACCCCAAGTGAATGGTAACAGTCAGCTGTGTTTGCGTGTTCTTCTCCAAACAGTTTAAGTCTAATATCAAGCGCGCGTTGTTGAGACTGAAGAGCTGAAGAAAGGTCACCTTGTGCAAGCAGTGTGACCCCAAGCGAATAGTAACTGTCAGCTGTGCTTGAGTGTTCTTCTCCAAATAGTTTAAGTCTAATATCAAGCGCGCGTTGTTCAGACTGAAGAGCCGAGGGAAGGTCTCCTTGTGCAAGTAGTGTGGCTCCAATTAAATAGTGACTGTCAGCTGTTCTGGAGTGTTCTTCTCCAAGCAATTTAAGTGTGATATCAAGCGCACGTTGTTCAGACTGAAAAGCTGAGGTAAAGTCGCCTTGTTCATGTTGTGTTACCCCAAGTGAATGGTAACTGTCAGCTGTGCTTGAGTGTTCTTCTCCAAACAGTTTAAGCCTAATATTAAGTGTGCGTTGTTTAGACTGAATAGCTGAAGTAAAGTCGCCTTGTTCATGTTGTGTTACCCCAAGTGAATGGTAACTGTCAGCTGTGCTTGCGTGTTCTTCTCCAAACAGTTCAAGTCTAATATCAAGTGCGCGTTGTTTAGACTGAATAGCTAAAGTAAAGTCGCCTTGTTCATGTTGTGTTACCCCAAGTGAATGGTAACTGTCAGCTGTGCTTGAGTGTTCTTCTCCAAACAGTTCAAGTCTAATATTAAGTGCGCGTTGTTTAGACTGAATAGCTAAAGTAAAGTCGCCTTGTTCATGTTGTGTTACCCCAAGTGAATGGTAACTGTCAGCTGTGCTTGCGTGTTCTTCTCCAAACAGTTTAAGTCTAATATCAAGTGCGCGTTGTTTAGACTGAATAGCTAAAGTAAAGACGCCTTGTTCATGTTGTGTTACCCCAAGTGAATGGTAACTGTCAGCTGTGCTTGCGTGTTCTTCTCCAAACAGTTTAAGTCTAATATCAAGTGCGCGTTGTTTAGACTGAATAGCTAAAGTCAAGTCGCCTTGTTCATGTTGTGTTACCCCAAGTGAATGGTAACTGTCAGCTGTGCTTGAGTGTTCTTCTCCAAACAGTTTAAGTCTAATATCAAGTGCGCGTTGTTTAGACTGAATAGCTAAAGTAAGTCGCCTTGTTCATGTTGTGTTACCCCAAGTGAATGGTGACTGTCAGCTGTGCTTGAGTGTTCTCCGAACAGTTTAAGTCTAATCTCAAGCGCACGTTGTTGAGATTGAAGAGCTGAGGTTAGGTCGCCTTGTGCAAGTAGTGTGGCCCCAAGTAAATAGTAAATGTTTGCTGTGCTTGAGTGTTCTTCTTCAAACAGTTTAAGTTTAATATCAAGCGCACGTTGTTGAGACTGAAGAGCAGAGGAAAAGTCGCCTTGTAGATGTTGGATGACCCCGAGTGAATAGTAACTGTCAGCTGTGCTTGAGTGGTTTTCTCCAAACCGTTTGAGCTTGACATCAAGCGCACGCTGTGCTGACTGAAGAGCTGAGGTCAGGTCGCGTTGTCCATCTTTTGTAGCCTCGAGCGTGTGGTATCTTTCAGCTGTACTTGAATGCTCCTCTCCAAACAGTTCTAGCCTGATATCAAGCGCACGTTGTATAGCCTGAAGAGCTGAGGAAAAGTAAGGTTGAGAAAACTGTGTTACCCTGATTAAATGGTAACTATCAGCTGTGAGTGAGTGTTGTTCTCCAAACAGTTGTCAGTAATAGTTTAATTTGGATTTTATGAGCTTTAGGATAATAAGGAGTTTTAGCAAACCACGACAGCGACGGCAACGGGAACGTCATCAAAGAAAAATCTCAATCAGCAGAACAGTGCTTCTGCCATTGCGTTTTGAATCTTCTTTGCAAAACAGCAGGGTGAAATTACAAAGCCGTTCGTTTATTGGAGAACGCGTACTACAATAGGTAATTTTCCGTTTCTTCCTTTAAAATTGATCGCTGTCATTACATAGTTAGTCTGAGCAGGTTTTCAGACCGACAGGCGTACTGATCAAATCTACACATTCGAGGGAATATAATAAAGACTGTTTTTACAAGGCGTCGTCTTCAGCGTCACCATCTTCGTTGCTCAAACTCCCTAAATTGCGTGCATGGTACGGTGTTGACGGCCATTAAGGGCGTGGCGTAATGATTGTTAAAACGTTTATATTAGTTACTTTCGCTTTACTCGTTTTGATTTTTTCGTTAATTACCAGAATGCATTGCACATTTTAATATCAGATCGAATAAAAGTAAGTATTTCCGTAACGATTGCGAGTGCTCTTCGGTAGAGGATCGCGAAAGAGTTTTAAATCTCGTTTTGCCAGCAGTGTATTCAGTAATTTTGGAAACAGTAAATTAAAACCGTTACTCTTCAAAGATGGAGTAAAATTTGTTACCTGGCTTGTCTTGAGTTTGAACTTCTTTCAGATCATTGATCTTCAGTTCCAACCTAGCGATATCTTCTTTCTTCGCTGTGCTCTCCATGGCCCTCTTTATCTCATCGATATCTGAGCAGACGACCTGGAGAAACTTGTTTTGTGCTTGGAGCTCCCCTTTTATGGCTTGCTCCAACTTGCGAACTTCTTCTGTTGGAAAGTGCGACTCGGTCCAACCACCAATGTCATCAATGGGATCTACTTTGATTCCTAGAGCTTTAAATGCATCTTTAGAAAGCTGCACGTATAGATCAAACGTTGGTTTGACAATCTCAGAACTGGCTGCGTGACAAAGTGAATTTCTTAACAGTCGAAGTTGATCAATTGCAAGTGCAAATGTCTCTGCCTCATTTCCGCCCGGGCTCATCACAGTTGCATGGAAACTCCCATGGGCTAACTTACGAGGCCTCACGTACAGATCACTGAGTGTCCAATGATGGCCTTTACTGTCGGGCAAAGCGAAGGACCGCGCGTAAATAGTGGCCTGAAACAAGTCGGTGGAATCCCATTTCTCGTAAGAGAGGTTTGTTGGAACTTTGGTCTTGCCTTTTTCTGCACGAAGAAACATCTTTCGTACCGCGGTGGAGTCATCCCAGGGTTTGAAACCAGCAAGATGTCCAAACGTGTTGTCCCACCTGGAGCTGAACGTCTGGCGTAAAGCCTTGGGGAATTCATTCACTACAATAGCAGCAAACTTGAAGTAGTTCAACTGTTTGTCCTGAAACGGCTGCAGAGGCATCCTTCCTTATATTAGCAGTGATCAAGAACCTGCTAGACTACCTGTCAAAGCGTAAAAGACAAGACCCTCAGGGTTACTTTGGGTGTCTGAAATGATAAATAGAAATGAGGGGTTGAAGGGGAATGGGGCCACTAGGTGCACCCAACATTAATAGGAAGTGGCCGGGCTTAACTCTTACAAATGTCAAGGGCAAAAAAAAAAAAACCGGAAAGGTGTTGATATTTTGACGTTTGTCGCCGTGAAAAGACAAGTACCTGGTGTAGGCAATGCCTTTTTCCGTTTTAATTTCGTAAACGCCAATGCCATTATTAACGGTCGATGCCACAATTGGTAACTTGGCCTGCCATAATGGACGATGCCATATCTGCTTCTGTTCAGGACTAAGCAAGGTAGAAACTGGTTATAAATTGTTGATGGAGTTTAACTCACTCACGAAATCATTATAATTGTTCATATTCACACTGGTTTGCTTACAGTAGGCTTTTGTTTGTAGGCTGGGGCAGCTCTATCATAAATATTTAAGAAAGTCACATTATAAAATTAAATTGTGCGGAAATTTGGTAGTGTAGTGGTAAAAGAGAGATGTTAGGATGCAGAGGTTCCAGGTTCAATGCTAGCAAAAGTGGACAAATTGTGTTGCAAAATGGCAAAAGCATGAACTCAAAACCGTAATGCGTATTGAGTAAGTGCCAGCACCCTCAT
>JAHPZR010012440.1:32500-34688 GCA_019787425.1 Platygyra sinensis | reverse complement strand
AATGTGTCATTGCAGAAATGCAAAAATTCGTGTCTAGTCCAAAGAAAGTACCACAGTAACCACAAAGGAAAAAGCCTGGGAATAAAGGTTTCAAAAAATATTTGTTCAGATTTAGGCTGATGCATTGTAATTGAAGGCTTCGGTGGAAAAAGGGCGTTAGGTTTTTTACTGAAAAGTGAACTTTGTCGAAAACGCTCCAAATTTCGCATGCAGTTTTGTTTCCGTGTGTCAAACAATGTTCTGCATATTTTTTCCCTGAAGTTTGCTTCCTTTTTGAGATATTACGTATGCAAAAAAACACATTTTTCCAAGGGCATCCTCTGGGGACCTTTTGTTGAATGGAAAACAAAAGAAACCTTCTGTTTCGCTAAGCGATCAACTCACTATAATACCTTAAGCTCTTACTACTGCTTCGTTAGCACAAGCGGATGAGGCGCTGAACGGGCCAGATTCGAATTTGTTTTGCCGTGACACCGGTTCGACACGAGGTCGCTCAATTTTTTTTTTCGCTCTGTTCCTTTTCTTTTTTCAAAAATGAAGATATCTATTTTAAAAAAAATGCGTATACAGCGGGAATCTGGAGAGATTTTTTTATACAGCTTATTGTGACGTGAGACAACACGTGAATTTCGATCGAGCGTCAAAGCAAAGAGAAGTGATGCATGATGCAGTACAGCTCTTTCGACTAATATCTTAAGCATTGTTTTTAAGTACCTTGTAGCCTGCCTGGTGGTTGATAGGCATCATAAAGCCTTGATAACCCGTAAGTCACCAGCATGTTTTAAAGAAGCAAAACGTGTTCTGTAACTTCCAACGCAACTGATATCAGCGGCAAGTCAGTTATCAGCGTTCGAAGTCAGGTCGATCCAGGCAGCAAAGTCCAAGAGCAGTTCTTGCCCAAGAATAAAACCCTGTCGTGAGTTGTGGCCCATTTGCCAAGCGTTGCTAGCTTCAAAGTTTGGAAAATGAGAACTGCTTTTAGACTTATAAAATTTTTCTTGCATCATCCTCCATGTTTACCCGCGCACGAGGTGTAACAGAACCTTCCCGGCATGCATTTCGATCACGTTCGGCAAGACAAGCCAAGACAAGACAAGACAAGACAAGACTCCGTAAATCACAATAATATTTAACTAATTACAGAGCGTGTTTTTTTCCTTTTTTATTCCAACATAATAATGGCCAACAAGAAGCGATCGATTGATTCAAAACATAGATCTGTGATCCAGGTTGCGTTGATTTTACTTCAAATCGGCATGATTTGTAGTGTTTTAAACTTCTGGGATCAGGGGCCATGCAGATGTAAGGAGAGAGACCTGTACGTTGCACAGAAGGGTTAATCTGTTAATCTGTCAGCCCTACATTTTTAAGCTTATACGTTGCAGGCAGTTAAAATGAAATAGAGATAGTTGCTGTGACGCTTTAAAGTGAAATCAACATTTTAACCTATTTAGGCCCGAAATCGACGTTTTCGAGTTTACGTGCTGGGTGAATTGAACAGCTTGCTGGATTTGAAGTGAAATCAACATCCTTGCCGTCATGCCTTAACGCGAAATCGCGTAAAGTGAACTGGCTGTAATTTGAGTGAAATTAACGTCTTTGCGGTCGCGTGATAACGTGAAATCACAATTTTAACGGTTTTAAAAACCTGAAATCAACATTTTTTAAGGTTACATCTTGATTGTTCTCCTTGGCCTAACACTGCACTAACCCTAACGCGTCCTGACCTTAACTCTAACGTTATCCGAAGCGCTAACCCTAACAATGAAGCGCTAGCGCTAACCCTCGGCAATAACCCTCACCCTTCAACGCTAACCCTAGTTTCAAGCGGTAACACTAAACGTTAACTCTAAGCCTAACCTTGTTCCGTAACCCTAGTTTCAAGCGGTAACCCTAGTTTCAAGCGGTAGCCCTAGGCGTTAACACTAAGCCTAACCTTGTTCCGTAACCCTAGTTTCAAGCGGTAACCCTGGTTTTAAGCGGTAACCCTAGTTTCAAGCCGTAGCCCTAAGCGTTAACTCTAAGCCTAACCTTATTCCGTAACCCTAGTTTCAAGCGGTAACCCTATTTGAAGCGGTAACCCTAGTTTCAAGCGGTAGCCCTAAGCGTTAACTCTAAGCCTAATCTTGTTCCGTAACCCTAGTTTCAAGCGGTAACCCTAGTTTCAAGCCGTAGCCCTAAGCGTTAA
>JAHPZR010012440.1:22500-27500 GCA_019787425.1 Platygyra sinensis | reverse complement strand
ATACTGGTATGCTGCAATAGTTTATGAAGGTGTTAATATATCTGTATGCTGCAATAGTTTATGAAGTACCAGCATACCTGTATCATACCAGTATGCAGCAATAGCTGCCAGAACTGTTAAACAGGAAGATGTAAAATTTCTTTTTTAAGTTTTTATGTGAACATGTCAAACTTATTTCAGGGGGTTCATGTGTACTAAAGGCATCTGCTGTTGAGTTTTGATCGATACTCTTGATTAACAGCCCTTTTCACAGTTAATTTTTCTCATTTGCATTACAATGTAATCCAACGTGGATGCAAGGCAATTTCAGGCTAAAACTACAAAATAGCCTGAAATTGCCTCACATACATGCTAGATTTCATTGTAATGCAAATGAGCAGAGTTAACCATGAAAAAGGGCTATTCCCTCAATCGACATCTCAGTCAATACTTGATTGACATCTCAGTTGATACTCTATCAACACTTGAACAAAAGTTGGTCGATAATCTGCCGAGAGTCAAGAGACTCGTATCAATTGATTGAAAATTAGTCGACTTTTGACTGACTGTTGACCAAGATGTTTATGCAGTGGTGACGGAGTGGCCTACTCTGAGGTTGTCTAAGGATATCGATTGATTGACAGTATCGATGGACATGTGACGGTAGATGTCTTTAGCACCCATGATTCTGTCAGTACAACAGTGCCAATTGCAATTTTACAGGTCATTACATGGCGACAGATATTGACATTCTCATAACTGGACTGTGTTTTGAATCCGGTCTCTTGTGCATATGTTTCAAAACTTGTGACAGAAGTGCTTTTAATTTCTTTGCCACTGATTGTGGGCAGCAGCTGATCAAGTGATAGAGCTGTTACAAGCAGAAGGTCCTTCTTGTCTCTTTCTGAGAAGAACTCTGTCTTGCAGGGTAACTAGTGCACAGCTAGGAGGGAAAATACCAGCAGTAATACAGAGGCCAGGGAGATTTTCAATGTAATAATTTTTTGGTGGTGCCTTTGTGTTCAGGTGGCTCTCTTTGCTAAGACCAATGGGTATGGAAGGGTGACAGGGAAGGCAAAAGACATTATTATTTACTATGTCTTCTTTCTCTTCTCGCAGTCCCTTGGCCATCGCCAGGGTTCGAGACTAATGGTAGCCAACTAGCCACAGACTAGTAAAAATTCCATTTTGGCTAGTGGTTTTTGTGCTTCAAAAGCCAAAATGGCTGGTGAAAATTTGTGAGCACCGGAGGCTGAGGAAACCAAGTAAAAGTTAATTTCAAATTTTTTACAAAAATGAGTCAAAGCATGCAGAATTTAAAACATCCTCTTCCTGTATCAAATATATATATATAATTTCTTGGCCCAAACAAGAACTTTAAATTACTAAAATGCGAAAGAATGAATGACTTTTTTGTTTGTTTAATTCCCTTTAGTTAGTAAAAATCAATGAATGACAAATGAACTGCTTGCCTCTAATGATTAGCCATGAGTGAAAACATGTGGAACTCTAGGAATTATTTCATGCATGCAGCATCTGGAGGTCACATACCCTTTGAAAAACTTAAAAAATTCACAGTTGTTCGAAAATTTGAATGATGCCTGTAAATAAAGTTAAGATGGAACAAATTATTGTGTTCATGAGAAATCGAGAATCGGCATTTTGAAAGAAAGGAGTGTTTTGCGACGGCAAGTTGAGAAGTTCTGTGAGAATTTCTCAAGGAAGCGAAAACTTCAGTTCTTGTTGTTTTGCGACATCTATAATATTATTGTTATAACATCAATGCAATGTATGAAGTTGAGGTGTCCGAACGAATTATTTTGTTTGTCAAAATCATGAATCGATAATTTGTTTATTAGTGGCACCAGTTCTGAGGTTTTGAAAGCGATTTTGTGAGAATCAAGGGTGCATACTGCAAGCTACACAGGCTAGCATTTACTTGACTTTATGTGACAATGGATATTAGAGTATCTGGCTAGTGAAAAATTTGTTTTGGCTAGTGAATCAAACCTGGCACTAGCCACTGGGCTAGCAAGCTGAAAAGTTAGTCTCGAGCCCTGGTCACACTGATAATTATGGCTGGTCACTTGCACTCGAGGTGCTCTTTGAAGGAAAGTCATAGAAACACACACTTCTGTATCAGATCATTTAAAATTGGAACTGCTGTCATCAGCTACTGCATATAGGATTGTTCCTTTAATAATGATTGCATGTACCAACTTGCCTACATGTAAATTGGATATTGTTACTTTTATTGAACTATTGTTGACTAATGTGCACTGCTTGTTTGTTTGTTTTCATTTTGTTTGACAGGTAGCTCCAAAGATGGTTTACTGTGGTACTTTTGGCACTTTAAAATTTGTTCTCAAACGCTTTGGAGTGGAATATACATTTGTAGATGGCTCTGATATTTCCCAGTATCGTGAAGCTGTGAAACCTAACACCAAGGTATTAGTTACTTCATGAAAGATCATTGCAGATTATGAATGCAACATCAACGGTTGCAAATATTATTAGCCTGAAAAAAGTCAGGCTTGAACGGGATTCAAACCCATGACCTCCGAGATCCTGGTGGAGCTATCAGGCTATGAGCTAGAAGCTGATCAGTTTGTGAGTTCTTTGTATTCCTGTAGATGATGAAGACAAGCAAATGAATAGATGAAATATGACATTATTTGAACTACAGGAGAAAGATATACTACATGAAAGATCATCACAGTTATGAATGCAACTTCTGTGGTTGCAAAAAGTTCGAGTTTTATGGGATTCAAACCCACAATCTCTGCAATACTGGTGCAGCTGTGCTCCATCAACCAAGCTTTCAAGCCAACTTGGGGCTGGTCAACTTGGGAGTTTGTAATAAACCTGTAGATGATGAAGATTAGCAAGTATGCATATGACACATGACTTATTTGAACTGCTTGAGGAAGATGGGATTCAAACCCACATCCTCTGTGGTGCAGTACCTAACCAACTGAAGCCAACTGGTAGCTAGCTGATCAGTTTTGGGGTCTGGAATTAAATCTAACCCTGGTGAAGACAAGCAAGTGATTACGTCAAATATCACATATTTGAGTTGCAAGAGAAAGATATACTACAGTACATGGAAGATCATCACAGTTATGAATGCAACTTAGGCTTGAACGGGATTCAAACCCTCAGCCTCTGTGACACCAATCCAGTGCTCTGTCAACTCAGGTCAACTTGGAGCAGGTCAATTTTGTCAGTTTCCAGTTATTGCATTCAGGTTTAGATCTAGAGGTCATTCTCGTCCCTAGAGGCCACGATCCTTTAGCTCAGCACCAAGAATTGTGACCTCTGGGAAGGTCCAATTTTCAAAATTTGTTAGACTTGACTCTAAGCTTGCCCAGAGTGACAGGAAGTCCATGAATCAAGCACTTCCGGTGTGAGACCTTCCCAGAGGTTGTGATTCTTGGTGCTGGCCATACAGAGCATGGCCTCTGGGGACGAGAATGATCTAGAGGTCTTTGTGTAAGTATTTATTTTTTGCAAAGAAATTTGATTTCGAAGCACGCTAAAACCGCAGTCTTTATAACAAAGGAGGCAAACATGTGCCTGTGTAACCTGTATCACAAATCTCTCAAGTTGCCATCATGTCTAACCAATGTCCATCACAATAATTATTAATCAATGATTAATGTTTTTAATCATGACATCCTTGTCCTGAACATTTTGTTGTAATAGTAATAATAATAGTTAAAATGGAAAATCAATTTTGAAATTTAAACCTATCAAGTAACGAAGTTCTAAAAGAATTAAAAGGAATCTTTTGTAATCTCTGGGAGGTACAATGTCCTCATGGTTAGTGCGCTCAACTCTGGAGCGAGCAGCCTGAGTTTGAGGCCTAGCTGGGGACATTGTGTTGTGTTCTTGGGCAAGACACTTTACTCTCATGGTGCCTCTCTCTACCCAGGTGTATAAATGGGTACCAGCGAACTAAATGCTGGGGGGGGTAACCCTGCGATGGACCAGCATGCCATCCAGGAGGGAGTAGAAATACTTCTAGTTTCATGCTACAGAAACAGAGATAAGCTCCAGCCTGATGATCCACTTCGCTCATATGTACCTACCTTTTTAAATCTTTCACAAGCTTGCCAATTCTGCTTGAATCATTCTGTGGCTTGGTCCATTGAGCATCCTTGTCATTTTGTGTATATACCAGTAACAGCCACCAACTCACGAGGAGAACAGGCAGTTGTACACAGAAATATTTTGTAGATTTTTTACGCTGCTACTCAATGGTTATCACCACCCTAAAATACCATTTCCTGACCTCTATTCTTCTGCTTGAAAGAGTTCCATCCTCCTTTATGTCAGAGTTGCTGCCCTCTTGCTCACTCCCCGCCCTCAAGTTGATAACATGCTAACTCATGGCCCACATTATACAGATCTAGGATAATACATGGGTGCATGTACATATGGAATATTTCTGAGTACTCAACCTGGTATCTCAGGAGTGAGTGGGTGAGATATAAAGATGAACACGAGAAGAGATATTCCATACCTACAGGCAATAATGTATTATTTTGTTTATTATATAGGCATGTAGACGATTTTCTGAAGTTTTCAGACCACTTGAAACCAAAGATTTTTGAAGGTTCTCCAAAAATTGTCCAAAAGCTACACAATTTTGATCTGAAGATTACTGAGAATATTTCCGAAGATAACCAAAAATTGTGTAAGACTTTTGAGGAAGATCCGAAGATATTTGATCGTACTCCAACAAATTTAAGTACAGCATAATGGTCAACATGATATCAGTGAAGTTATCGATATATCTTCACTAGTGAGGATATGGAACATACGCCACCCGGATGTGGTTTTGCATCAATTTTACAGGTGTTGTATTTGCAGTAAAACACTTCTGTCTATATAATAGAATGTATTTATTATAAAAACACAAGTGAAATACCAGATGAGCTTTTGTGTGTAAACATGATGTCTTCTCATGTGAAAAAAGATGTTATTTTCAGTGAAGTGAAAAAATCACCATTGCAATG
>JAHPZR010012440.1:0-15000 GCA_019787425.1 Platygyra sinensis | reverse complement strand
GTATTGGAATAACCAGGAGATGTCCGCGAACAAAGCATACGTAAAAACTCCCAAGTACGAAATAAGGCACGCACCTTAAGTGCAACAACAAGCAGCAACCAATTATAACTATTGTTTAATTAGGTTTACACTGTTACATTTACTTAGGTGAAAGATTAAGTTAAGCAGTTAGTAAAGCAGGCTTACTGTCCTTCATAGCCACACAAGTATTGGCTGTCTTGTTCAACTTTGAACTCCAACTTCCACAGACTGTATACCACAATGCTTGGCCTTTCTTGATTCACTGCATTCTTTTCACTCACTGGATATTCTGTGTACGCAAACTCTTCCGGAGGACTTCACAATAAACTCTAATTCTTTGTCTTCTTCCTTTCTTTCTTCTTTTTCTTCTCTCCGGATATAGCAAGGTCAAATGTCATAGCTTCGCCACATTATAGCTTTCTCACAGTATAGCATCCACAAGTTCAGTCTCAGCCGGCCATGAGGATAAGCCCTCGGGCAAATCTCGTTTGTACTTCTTACAAGCCTGCTTTTATACTTTTACTCCAAGAATCTAGAATGTTCTAATGCTTTGTTGTTTTGTTGTACTATTTGTGGAAACTGTTCAGTCACAATGAAATTTCTGGAATATTACAGACTGTCTGGAATTGCGTACACTGAAAGTAACTCGATCCTCATTACACTGTCCTGTTAGTGACAGTGAATTTCTTCACAACATTGTCAAAGTAGCTGTGGATCCACTCGGCTATCGCATTCTGGATCCACAGCTACTTTGGCAAAGTTATGGCGAAATTCGTGATCAATAACACGACAGACGAAAAACTGACGTCAATTTGTTAAAAGCGAGCATTTTTCTTCATTCAGCTGTACACCGTCGTGTGTCGATAGAAAAGTGAAACACTGAGTGCCTGTTATTTGAGTGAAGCCCTCGTTAGACCTGGTTAAAGGACTCCAAGACTTACGACTTATTGGAATGTAGGCTAGAAAAACTGAAAGGAAGCAGAAATGCTTTTCCTTCCTCTTCTCTTACCAGGAACCCCCGGCCGCAAGCGACCAAAGGAAATAATTGTTAAATTACCCATGCATCTTGTGTTGCAGAGCTTGAAGATGATTCAACTTGCAGTGTCTCTTGGTGGTGTTAAGAGCTTAATCGAGGTGGCATCTGGTATGACCCACCCTGACAAGTACATGTCTTCAGCTGAGAGGCTTGAAGGAGGTCTGGGAGAGTCACTTATACGGTTCAGGTTTGTAATCATTTCGTACTACATGCAGGAATAAAACAAATCTTGTTAGACATTTTGTACAATTATTTTTCATGATGAGACATGAAACATATGAATCATATTTGCATGGAAAAGGCGCGTTATAAATTTTTAATTATTATTATTATTATTATTATTATTATTATTATTATTATTATTATTATTATTATTATTATTATTATTATTATTATTATTATTATTATTATTATTATTATTAAACGTCACGAGCTAGTCGTAAGCAAGCTGGTATTGTGTGAAGCTGAACACTAATTTATGTCACAGCTATTAGTTGTGTTGTCGTGCAACATCTTTACCCCATTAGAAAGAAAGCACTGAGCAGAGTTCAATTCAGGGAGAATAGAATTCGCGCAAGTAATTTCAATATCGGACGAGCGCGAAGCGCAAAACTGATTTGAAAATACGAGCACGATTAACAAAGTAACAGATGGGAAATTGGTCAGTCTGAAATAAGCTCCGGCAGGCGCCGCCGCCGGGCCAATTGTTTCGCGTTTGTATTTTTGTTATGTGAAAAACAAGATTGATCTCAGATTAGTTTAGGATTTCTTTTCAGCCATGATGAATTCTTAGGTAAGCAACGAAGCCTTTGTATATTACACTGCTTGGTTCATGTGAACGTTTCTTACGCATGTTCATGTTTGTTCTCTACAGCGTCGGCCTGGAGAACGTGGAAGACCTTAAAAAAGATCTGGAACAAGCTTTGGAAAAAGCATGTGGATAAATATAGAGAACTTAAAGAGGATGAAATTAGTTTTGCTGCAGAGACGCTAAAGCTCACGTTCTTACATAATTTGACTTTATCACCGCAATGCTGGGTGACATGAATAGAAGATTCCTAGTTGTCTTCTTTCGTTTGTCACATCCAACATGGCCTCCACATATCGTAGTATTGCTTTCTTATCGTCAATTGGTTGCAAAATATATTTAAGGGAAATGGGTAAAGTAAATAAATTATTGAAAATGCGTGTTTGCTATCTTGCTTTGAGAAATGGGATGTGCGCAATGAGTTGGGATTATAACGCACATTCACCCCATCTCAAAATATATCTGGATTTATGAAAATGGTGCCAAAGAATGCGATTTCACCTTGATGTCACTACCCTTTAAGGCCGCCTCCAAGCCATGTAAAAGGGCAAAAAATAGAGAATGAAGGACAATGAAAGGAAGATAAATGGGTGCAGGCTAAAACTTGAAGAAGTGTTTTAGTTGTTTATCTCCTACAACATTATAATTTCTTGAGTTTATTCAGTGAATGGTTTTCGAATTATTTTTTTAATTGCGTGACGGTGCAACCCAGGAATACAGAAACGTCGATTTTACTTTAATTTTAAAGTGACTTGCAGAGCCGACCTACAGCTAACGGTGAAAACTAATTTCCCTCACTGGAAATAGCATCCCATTTTATCATTACTCGTATCTTTCCATCCTATTCTCGTGTTCCACAACAAACTCCAACCCAGATCCCTTGTCAACCCTTCCCAGCGCCGAAACCTTACTCTCGTCGCAGCCTTTCTTACTCGATGACCCTGTTAACTGTAATAAAGAAGTGGTTTTGACCAACCTGACAACCTGATAAAAAAGACAAAATCCTGCCGTGTCTAGCTTATATGCGCATGTTCAAAGCTCGCCTGTGAATTTATCAGTGGCGATCAAGTTTTTGGTGGAAAGGTAATCGTTATTAAGATACTAAATAGTAAACAGCATGTTACTTCTCATGCAGACTACTAGTTTATGTTTTAAAATGGCTTCGATAGCAGAGATGCAATTTTGGTCATAGTGGCACTTGAAAAAATTGAGACAGCATTTCTTAAATTAAATTTGCCAATAATCTTTTTTATGAAATGTCCTAAACGCGTCCAGCACATCAAGCACATGTAATATCGGTAACATTGGCTAATATTGGTTACAACGACTGAAGGAAACTTTCAAGCCAAGGGGAAACATAACTTACTTACTTACTTAGTCCTCTTCATTCCTAATGGAACATAGGGCGTCAACTAGAGCACGCCACCTCACCCTGTTTTTAGCAGTGCCCTTTGTCTCATTCCATGTGAGATTTTTCCTCTCCAGTTCTGCCATTCTCGTACGTCTCCAGGTGTGCTGGGGTCTTCCTCTCTTTCGCTTCCCCTGTGGGTTCCACTCAAGTGCCCTCTTGGCTACATGTCCATCTGGTCTCCTCAACGTGTGGCCAATCCATCCCCAAGCTCTTTGTCTTATCTCTTGCTCGATCGGTCGCTGCCCTGTTTGCCTCCAAAGCTCCTTGTTGCTGATTTTTTTAGGCCACCAAATCCGCAAGATGTTCCTCAGGCTCTTATTGATGAACACTTGCAACTTCTGCTCCAGTCTCTTAGTCAACCTCCAAGTTTCAGAACCATACAAGAGTACTGCCTTCACATTTGACCCAAAGATTCTCAGCTTGGTCTTGGTTGTTAGTGCTGTGGATCGCCATATTGGTCTCAACATTGCAAATGCCTGTCTTGCCTTTCCAATTCGTGCCTGAATGTCCTCATCAGTGCCTCCCTTTCGGCTCACAATGCTCCCAAGGTATGTGAACTCATCCACTTCCTCGATCAGCCCCCCTACAACCGACACACCATCATCACGTTTGGTACCAATACGCATCAACTTTGTCTTGGTGGCATTGATCTTCAAGCCTACCTTCGCACTTTGTACCTCCAAGGCCTGTGTCTTATCCCTCATATCCTGTATTCTGTGCGACAGTAGGGCCAGATCATCGGCAAAGTCAAGGTCTTCTAAGGATGTTGTAAAGGTCCACTGAATACCTCTCTTCCTGTCAAAGGCTGTCCTCGTCACCCAATCCAGGGCAACCAGAAACAGCAGTGGAGATAGCAGGCAGCCTTGTCTTACCCCAGTCCTCATATTCAGTGGTAGGGTTCTCTGTCCATTGTGTACCACCTGTGCGGAAAAACCTTCATAGAGAGCTCTGATGATAGTGACCACCTTTGCAGGCAACCCGTAGTGCCGCAACAACCTCCACAAAACCTCTCTGCTGATACTATCGAAGGCCTTTTCGAAATCTATAAAGTTGACATACAAGGAGGACTGCCACTCAATGCTCTACTCCACGATAATCCGCAGTGTTGCTATTTGATCTGTACAGCTTCGGCCAGCTCGGAAACCAGCATGTTCTTCTCTCAATTTTTCATCCAGCGCGATCTTGATGCGCTCCAGGATCACTCTGCAAAACACCTTGCTTGCCATGTTTAGCAACATGATGCCACGCCAGTTTTTACAGTAGCTCAGATCACCTTTCTTGGGCCGCTTGATTAGGAGACCCTTCTTCCACTCTTCCGGTATCATTTCCTCAGTCCATACTCTGTTGCAGAAGTTCAAAAGAACCTCTTCTGACGTTTCCCCGCCTGCCTTAATTGCCTCTGGTGGAACATTATCACATCCTGCAGCCTTCCCGTTTTTTAACTTCTTTATAGCATTCTTGATTTCAATACGTGTGATGCGACATGTCCTGATGTTAAGCTCGTCATTTGGCTCCACTTCTGGCGGGTTGAGCGGCTCTTCATGGTTAAGCACTGTTTGAAAGTGATCCCTCCACCGCTGCATCTCCTCTTCTGTTGACCTGAGCAACAAGCCTGCCTCATTTCTCACTGGCTTACATGTATTTTGGAACCTTCCGCTTAGCTTTCTGGTGATCTCATACAAAGTCCTTGCATCACCTCTCTTGCCAGACTCCTCAGCTTTCTCAGCTTCTGATTCCACATATATCCTCTTGTCTCTCCTACACCTCCTCTTCACCTCCCTATTCAGCTCTTGGTACCTTTTGTTTGCATCTCTCTTCTGCTTTCTCGTTCTTGCCATGTTCATGGTGTTTTTTGCCACCTTTCGCTGCTCAATTACCTCCCAAGTCTCCTTGCTGATCCACTCCTTCCTATTTGCCTTTGCCCTACCCAGAACCTGCTCGCAGGTCTCCACGTAACCTTGTTCGATCAGCCTCTATTCATCATCCACTGAGAGCTCCTCCTCCTCCATCAGCTGATGCAGACCCTCAAATCTGTTGTGCAGTGCTAGCTTGAATACACTCCTAACCTCCAAGTCTTTTAACTTGCTGACCTCGAAACGCACTCGGCCACATTTTCCTTTTCTCACTTTGGCAATCTTTAGCCTGACCTTTGCCATCAACAGATGGTGGTCTGACCCAGCGTCTGCCCCACGCAACACACGAACATCCTGCAGTGAGCTTCTCCATCTCCTGCTGAATGCCAGGTGGTCAATCTGATTCGTAATAACACCATCAGGAGACCTCCAGGTCCGCTTGTGACACTCCTTATGGGGGAACAGGGTTCCACCAATTACCAGTTCATTTGCCTGACAGAAGTCCACCCACCTCTCGCCATTTTCATTCATCTCAGCTCTTGCTCCATGCACACCCATCACCTCCTCTCTACCTGTATTTTCCATCCCCACCTTAGCATTCATATCTCCCATGACGATTTTCACATCTCTGCATGGCACCTGTTCCAAAACCATCTGTAGCTGGTCGTAGAAATCGTCCTTCACCTCCTCTGTTGCCTCATTTGTTGGGGCATAGCATTGCAAGATGGTGACCTGTTGCCACCTCGAGTTGAACCTGGCTCTGATTATCCTCTCGGACACTGGTTCCCACTCTAGCAGGCATTGCGCAGCTTCTTTAGACAGAATGAAGCCAACTCCTCTCTCATGATTTTCACCTCCCTCCATTCCTGAGTACAGCACAGTTTCCCCTGTAACTATCCTCAACCTCCCACAAGAGTTCCACCTCATTTCACTTACTCCCAAAATACTAATACCATATCTCTGCATCTCTTTTACCACTTGAGCACACTTACCAGTCTTAAACAATGTCCTTACGTTCCATTGCCCGATCTTCACACACGCTTTTGGCGACAGCAATTTAATCGGCGGTTTATGCGTCATTCTCTGTTTCGCACGTTGCTCTAACCGGGTGTTAGTGCCTTGTACCCCTGCTTCCCGACAGGGTGCAGTGGTAACTCTAATTTCGGTTTCTGTAATAAGTTTCTTTTTCCGGGAGCGGGTTATCAGGGGAAACATAAGCAAGGAACAAAAGATCACGCTCCCATCTCGCTCGAACATCAATCTCGTACTGAAGATAAGAGGGCAGTGCATTCGATTCGGGAAGTTGTGCTTCAGGTTCTGGTAGGGAAACCAGGAGCCATAATCAGGGACGGAGACCGTAAGCGCGCGCCATTTCTAGTATTGGGGTTTGGCGCCATGATATGGGACAATTTTTCTATTTTTAGAACAAATTGCGCCATCGCCTGCGGCACACGCGCGTACATTGCTGCGAAGATTTTCGCGGATGTCGCGCAGGGGAAATGGCGTCCGAAATTCCCGAAATCGTTTATCCTTTTGGCCCACAACTCAACGCCTTTATGACTGTTGGAATTTTGCTTAAGTATTTTCGCTGTAAGTTGCTCCAGTTTGAGTGAAGACAGTGCCGATTTTAGGTATGTCCTGCGCTTTATATCGCTGATCAAGTTGAGTTCCGCTGCTGCTTTTACAAGAACTTCACATTGCTCCAATCTAAATTTCACATAAGTCTTATGAAGAAGATTAACAGCTTTTCCATAACACAGAAAAACACTAGTTCGATATGTTTGGATATAGCAGCGTTTAGGCCCAATAAGTGACAGTAGGTTTATGTCCATAGATGCTGTTTAGTTTTGTTTGTGTACATGAAAAATCCAATAAATTGTCTGTTGTCGATGAATAAGAGCCCCCGCTGATGCGCGTTTTCCACAGCTAGTAAAACATGACAAATTAGACTTCGCACTTTAGTGTGAAAACGTACATCGAACTTATATAATATCTCTAGTTTTTGAATATGTTTAAGGTTGATTAATGTTTGAGAACATATTAAAAGCTTAGCTGAAATTATGTGAATACAGCAGAAATAATCAGAAAAGTTACGATGACGCTTTTATTAATGAACTCGAATAAAGATTTCGATCGAGTCAGAACTCCTTGTCTGTTTTATTCCCGGGGGGGGGGGGGGGGTACTTCCTTATAAGAGGATACTGGGGATGTGCCGCTGGATGGGGTCGCATTTTCACAACTGGATTGACTGTAATGGGGTTACATTTTTAGTAGAGTTACTAGAATGGGATCGCACATTTTCGGGATTTCTGGGATAATAAAATTCTGTTAAGCAGGGATTTAAATTTAGGAAGATTCCCGGTTAAAAAATGGTTCCTGCTGTTGTTTCAAAATTTAACAGTCGGCTCGCATTGAAGTCCGTTCACAACTTAAAACATTAACGACTTGCACAATAGTACAGAACCCCTGGGTCCAGAACAAAGTCCAACAAATCATACGTGCTACGGTATTTATTTCCCGATTATGGCTCCTGTTTCCCGGCTAATCTGCGTTGTTATCGTCCATCGAAGTTTACTCAACTTGGATCTTCGTTTCGATTAGCAAGCGTTTGATCTCTTTCGCTTGGGACTTGTTAGCTTAATTTCAACGTAAAGAATATTTGCATTTCAACTATTTATGACGGTACGTTTGTAAATACTTCGGCTAGCACATGTACCAGAATGTTTGTACTGTAGGTGAAAAGTAAAGTGTTCTACATTCAATTTAACAAACTCTTGTCAATTCATTTTAGGATGACCTACTTAAAAGGCTCTATTAGGTAGAGGCATAAACAGAACGTGACTAAGTTGGGATCGCGAAAATTAATATTATAGCCCAAAAGTGACTAAGATGGGGTCTACAATTTACCACGGAATAGACTATAATGGGGTAGGGGTTCTGAGAGGCCAGCGGCACATACCCAGCAAAAATTTACCCAAGTACCCCCCCCCCCCCTCCCGGGGTTTTATTTTCGCAGCGTAAAGTTTCACTATGTGAAAGAAACACACATGATGTTAGTAGCCTTTTGGTGAACGTTGGTGAAAATTGTTATAGTATCTTAGCACAAAAGACAACGAAACAAATCTTTTTCATGATTTGTTCACAATCTGAAAACACCGACTCAGACTTGAAAGTGCACGCGCTGCACTATGCAAATGAACTACTCGTACGCGTCCGACTTGCCTTTCGAAAGCTTTTGCAAACTCGCCAAACGAGCAGAAACAATAAGAAACTATCAAAAACAGGTTTTGGTTATGATTATGCATTGTTTGGCAAACTCACAAATTAACTCGATCAACCGGAGTAAACATTTTTCTTACAGAACTTTTCTCTATAAAACAAACACATAAGCTTAAGTTTACGGGAATAACTAGCCGGTGAGCGGATTTTATTCATTCACAGCGCGAAATTAAAGAAATTCTCGACCCTGAAAAACACACCTTTTCCATTAAATCAGAGCATAGAAGTACATAGAAGAGTCCCGGTTCTTCTTCTCTGCCTTATTCCCTGCCATCTCTGTGAAAAATCGGCAAGAGAATCTCGCAACTCTCACCATTTGATCACGCAACGTGACAACATCTACGCGAGAGCCCACGATACGTGCGTGGATCAGCGTGGATATATGACGTCAGGAAGGCGCAATTTGTTCTAAAAATAGAAAAATTGTCCCATATCATGGGTCCGCGCGCATCCCAAGACTTACGGTCTCCGTCCCTGATTATGGCTCCTGGGGAAACTTAATACAGTAACATATTGAACTTTGGACTTTTCATTGGTCACTGAAATAAAATACTCAAGACAAGACTTGCGAAACTTCTTGAAAACGCTTTCAAAGAAGAACGGAAACGGAGAATCGGTGACGAGATAGCACGCATTGAGAGAGCTTGTAAGAAATCGAAGGGAACTAGGACAAATTTCAGCGAGATATTTTTCTTTTAATCTCAATTTCACTAAATGAATCGCATGTTTAAGATCATAAAGTTTATAAACTTCTCAGTGATTAAAGAAAAAAAGGTTGACAAGGCAAATATGGGAGTTCCTGACCTGCTGGCTTAGGCCCGCACACAAAGAGGCCCTGCCATTTCGCCACCTCGTAATTTCACGTAGTTGTTTTGCAGAGGGCGGAAAAGAAAATGTACAAAGATTCAAAACACGTGCAGAACAGTTGTTCTGCTCATTAAACCTTTTGTTTCGTGAAGTTCCCATTGCCGTTTTCGTCGCCGGGTTTGCTAATCTGTAGGGAGTTTTATTTATAGTTCATTCCTGTCATGATTTATAGTCTTTTATTTGAAGCTTACAAATTGGTTTCTTTTTCTTTTTCTTTTTTTTCTTCCTGCACAACTCGCCTCGACTAGCTTACGCTATATGCGAGTTGTGCATGTTCTCAGTTTTAAGTGTTAATTATTAATAAAGTTTATTTGTTGTTGTTAAAAAAAAAGAGTTTTAGCAAACCACAGTGGCAACGGTGACGGTCGTGACGAGTACGTCCCCAAACAAAAGGTTTAATGATCAAAACTAGCCTGCGAGTACAGCCTATATTTGGAAGGAAACTTCATGGCAATGGTCGTCGCATGTAACCTTGTCAATTAAAAATGTTTTGAGCCGACTCTGCCAATCATGGATTAGCAAATGTGTTTTCGACCTTCAAATGTTAATTTAAAATTATTTTGCAATCATGTGACTAGATTCATCAGGTTTTGGTTCTGTTATTTTAGTTTAAATTTGTTTTCCTTAGTCATGTTTGGAGAACCTCCTTTAACAGGTTTTTGAAAAGCTAACAAACAGCAGTAAGAGGTGAGTTTGCCGATATAGGTACATTGTTGCCATTTTCTAGTGGGATATTTTGGGGCCGGGGGGAACCGTGGAAAAGCGCCGTGATTTTGACAGCCAAAAAGACATTTCAGAGCATTTTGGATTTTGGGTTCTCCATAATCGTTTCTCTCTCTCCCACACGTGTCACGCAGACTACACATGGAAGAGGTGGGGAGGTGGCCGGGGAGTGGGATAAATAGGCTCTCTCTCCTCTGCTTTCTTTTTGCATAGGCTGAAAGGGGTTCTTTGGGGGGTGGGAGGATGTAAGGGTCAGGAATTCATGTATGACCCCATGAAATGTCCTGAGCTCCCACGGCTATACTGGCTATAGCGTGGCTATCGTGGCAATAGTGGCCGTAGTGCCTGAAGTGGCTGTAGTGGCTGTAGTGGCTGTGGTGGCTGTGGTAGCTGTCGTAGCTGTAGTAGCTGTAGTACGTGTAGTTGCTGTAGTACGTGTAGTAGCTGTAGTAGTTGTAGTAGCTGTAGTACGTGTAGTAGCTGTAGTAGCTGTAGTACGTGTAGTAGCTGTAGGACGTGTAGTAGCTATAGTACGTGTAGTAGCTGTAGTAGCTGTAGTACGTGTAGTAGCTGTAGTAGCTGTAGTAGCTGTAGCAGCTGTAGTAGCTGTAGTAGCTGTAGTAGCTGTAGTAGCTGTAGTAGCTGTAGTAGCTGTGTGAAATAGTTAAAAATCGTGACATTTGAACGTTTATTTCGTTACCTTTCATGTAATTCGTTACCAGGTCAGCGGTCATTTTTGTAATGTTTACGTCACAAGGACTGAACTCGGTTTTTTCCGCTCTCTCGCTTTTCATGACCGCCATGTTGTATTAACGCTGTCTGAAATATACGTGTAACTACATTAAGTTCTCTGTCGTATTTACTGCTTCCCCACATTTTTGGTGCCGGGACCAGGATGGAAGAGTTGCCGAAACTGCTAGCGTCAAGAAGAGCTCACAAAGCACATTCAACCAAACTAAGACAGAAAATCGATGACACTGCAGGAGGAACGATAGCCGACAACGAAATTGCACTACTCAAGTCTCTCGTGGAGCAGTTACAGCAAAAGAGACAAACCCTCAAGGAACTTAACGATAAGATAGCAGTTTTACTGGAAACTCCTGAGGAACTCGAAGCAGAAATACTCGATGCAGAGGAACTAGACAGCCTTATCGCGGAGAAAGTTTGCCTCACCGACAATTTAATTGAGCTCGCCAAAAGAAACCTCAACCAGCACGTGTTGTCTCACAGTCCCGAGAATATCAGTACTCCCTCAAGTTCACCGCAAAAGGGACAAACAAATCAGCAACCCATTCCATCTACGTCGCAAACGGAACAAGAAAATCAACAATCCAATTCCCCACCTTCGACTGGAACGTCAGGTAGCGATTTTCAAAGTAACACAGCCGCTTCAGGCGAGAATCCTCCAATTACACCGCCGATTACTCCGATTACATCACCGCCGGTGAGTACATTCCAAACTAATCGTTTACCTAAACTTGTATTGCCATCGTTTAATGGGAACCCGCTTGAATGGCAATCGTTTTGGGACGCCTTTCGGTCTGCAGTACACGATAACTCTTCAATCAGTGATATCCAAAAGTTCAATTATTTGAGAGCACAGTTACGCGACGGAGCTGAAAGAGTCATTGCCGGGTTGCCATTAACCAGTGCCAATTACGCTAAGAGCATCCAGTTATTGAAAGATAGATTCGCTCAACCCCACAAGATTATCAATGCACACATGGAGGCACTGCTCACCCTTCCATCACCCACTGGTCATTTAAGTAGTTTGAGGCTTTTCTACGACTCAGTTGAAACACACATCAGGGGACTTGAGTCACTAGGGAAGAAAACAGAAACGTATGGAGATATTCTTGTTCCCATCATTCAGAAGAAGTTACCTAATGGGATTAAGAGGAATCTAGCAAGGCAAAATGGAAACAAGGAGTGGCAGCTTGATAACTTGCGCAAGGCAATCTTGAATGAAATTGAAATCTTAGAAGCAGGTCAGAACAGTTCTAGCGATTATGAACTCAGTGGCAACTCAACAACTGCTGCTACTGCTGCATTTTTCACGACTTCAAAACCACCTACACCTGTTCTCCCTCCTCCCACTGATCAGCGCACCACCAAGCGAACATGCTTTTTCTGTAAGGCCGAACACAGTCCAAATGATTGTAATGTTGTAGCAGACAAGGGAAAGAGATACTCCATTGTACGTGATGCAAGGGCATGCTTTAACTGTCTTAATCGTCATTCAGTATCTAAATGCAAGTCACGGAACCGATGTAAGGTGTGCCATCGAAAGCATCATACCAGTCTTTGTCAAAATGCAGAATCAACTCCCCCAGTGTCATCCATTGAACCACCAACCACAAACAAGGCTCTATGTGCACCCACCACAGACAAGACTACAGCACCTTCAGTCTCATCCTACCACATTGGTGATACTAACAGACACACCCCCGTTCTACTGAAAACAGCCGTTGCTTCTGTTGGTAGTCACAACAACCACATCAGTGCACACATTTTATTTGATGAAGGGTCTCAACGCTCCTTCATTACTTCAGATGTAGCGACCAAACTTGATCTGAAACCAGAAATGCAAGAAACAATATCTCTGTCAACCTTTGGTGGGAACACATCATCCGTTAAACGCATTGACACTGCTACCTTTTATCTTGAAACCGCTCAAAAGGAGAACATTCCCATTCGCGTGATCATTGTACCAACAATAGCTGCCCCCCTCGCTACTTACACTGGTGCCAATGTAAGGGAACTACCACACTTAAAGGGACTGTCATTAGCACAAAACGTTGATGATTCACCTTTCACAGTTGATATTCTAATCGGTGCTGATCATTATTGGGACATAGTGGAAAACGAAGTTGTCAAGGGTCCAGGTCCCACAGCAGCCAAATCAAAGATAGGGTACCTCCTTTCGGGCCCCCTCTCCAACAGTACCCATTTAGAGAACCTCAACACGTCTATTTTAAATGTTGTGACTGAGCATCATCAAGAACAATTTGATTTGGAACGTTTCTGGCGGATTGAATCAGTTGGTGTTCAGCCAAGCTCATCAGAAGAAACAGTTGACTTTCTGAAGTACTATCAAGACTCGTCTATCATGTTGGAGGATGGCCGGTACAGTGCAAAGTTACCATGGCGACCAGAACATCCCCCTCTACCATCAAATGCAGAAATCACTAAGCAGAGAACCCGCTCCATGGTCAGAAAACTAGCTGAAGATCCTAAGAAATTACGCATGTACAATGACATCATCCAAGAACAACAGTCTCGAGATTTTATCGAAAGAGTGAACAATCCAGAAACAACCAACGGAGTGTGTCATTACATACCTCATCATGCTGTTCTCAAGGACTCTATCACAACTCCTCTACGCATTGTGTACGACTGCAGCTTCAAACAAGGTGAACAACCCAGCTTGAATGATTGCTTACAGCCAGGTCCTCCACTTCTCAATGATCTTACTGGTATACTTCTACGCTTCCGTCTCCACCAGTATGCTATAACTGCAGACATTGAAAAGGCATTTTTACATGTAAACCTAGACCAAGCTGATCGAGATGCCACGCGATTCTACTGGCTATCTAACACAGATGACCCGGAGAGTGAATTCATTGTCTACCGATTCAAGTCTGTTATGTTTGGCGCCACAAGTTCCCCTTTCATCTTAAATGCCACTCTCAATAAGCACCTCACACAGTCTACAGACCAAGTCAGCATGGATATGTTAAGGAATCTGTACGTGGATGATCTCGCCTCGAGGAACAAACGATGATGATTCAGCAGTCAACTGTTACCAAGATGCCAGGAGCAAGATGTCACCGGTGGGCTTCAATCTCAGGTCATGGAGTTCAAACAGTCCTGGTGTTCAACATCTTGCAGCCAAAAATCAAGTCCTCGACGCCAGTCCAACTAAAAAAGTACTTGGCATGGTATGGGACATAACTTCAGACACGCTACGATTCTCATGTAAACAAGCAACCTCTACCCCTCCGTTGTCAACCAAGAGAGAGGTCTTACAAGAAACAGCAAAAGTCTTTGATCCACTCGGCTTACTTCAACCAGTCACCGTTGCGGCTGAGATTCTAATACAAGAACTGTGGAAGGAAGGGATTGATTGGGACGACCCCCTTCCACCTTCTCTTGATCAAAAATGGCGTGCTGTAGCAAAGGATATAGGAGATGCAACCAAACTTGAGTTCCCACGTCGCTACTTCTCTTCTAATGTCTCTGTCGATAGCAGCGATACAGAACTACATGTTTTCGCTGATGCAAGCCAGAAAGCCTATGGAGCCGCTGCTTACTTAGTACGTGGAAACCAGTCATCGTTAGCTATGGCGAAGTCGCGTGTTGCTCCGACAAGGAAGAAACTCACCCTTCCAGAATTGGAACTTATGGCAGCTCTAACAGCCGCACGTTTAGCTTCATATCTTCAAGAACAACTGCAAGTTACGAGAGTCACATTGTGGTCTGACAGCCAAATTGTTCTTCACTGGCTCAAAAGCACCAAGTTGTTGAAGCCATTCGTCAACACTCGCATCCAAGAAGTAAAGAAGCTGACATCAATTTCAAACTGGAAGTACTGCCCTACAACTGAAAACCCCTCCGATCTTCTCACAAGAGGGATAACAGCACATCAACTGAAGATTTCTTCGCTGTGGAAACATGGTCCCACATGGTTGCCAAACAGATCCCAGTGGCCTTCATGGCCTACAACAGAGGTTCTTCACTTATCAGCCACTGAAACCTCTACTGATGGGTCTACTGCAGACGGCACAGTTCCAGTTCAACAGCCAGGCCTTCATCGCCTGATCAATCCATCGGATTTCAGCAGTTTGCCAAAGCTTCTACGCGTTGCAGCCTATGTTTTCAGATTTGTAAAGCTTCTCCAGAAGAAAGTCAGCCAACGAGGTCCAATTACAGCTATGGAATATGATCATGCCATGACAGAATGGGTGAAGAATCGTCAATCTGTTGTCTTTCATGCTGAAGT
>JAHPZR010012439.1:40000-52374 GCA_019787425.1 Platygyra sinensis | reverse complement strand
AATTTCTGAAAGAAAATAAAAGAATGAAAAAAAATATTATCACATCTGTCTTAAATAGCACTTTCCCTAGAATTACATTAGACCTTTTTAATACAACATACAGATATCATGCAGCAGAATGCTAACTTAAATGTAGTTAGATTACAACATGAAAGCAGAGCTGAGGAGCTTCAACAAGTCAGTGCAAAGCTACTGAAGAAAACACAAGGTAAATAACATCTTGTTTCAACTGGCAAGTTGTGCATCACCAGAGTCTTTTCTCCATCCATTCCGATCATGTGACAGAACATGTAAAATTAATATCTTAGTTGAATAGAAAACACAAACAAGTCACTTTTTGCAAAACCCAATAGAAGCTACAGTTTAAACATGGGATGTAAACCATATCTCCTTGTTTTGAGTGAACCATCACTCTGGGCTCATAACAGATTTTAACTATATTTGATCACGCACATGCTAATGAACAAAAACAGGACTGGAGTGCTAAACCATTTTTAATGAAGTAATCAAGATAACTGTACTCAGTTGATACAGTACAGTTTAATATACATCAAAATGCTCTGAAGATTTGTAGGAGAACCAGCACTCAGCAAACACATCCAACAGTTTCATAGAGCCGTGACTAGGCACTATTCACAGGAGGGCAAACATCTCTTTGATCGCAGCTGAAATGAAAGCTTTCTGTGATCAGCGTGCTCCTGGACTCATTGGACACCTCTACAAAAGCATTGTAAATGATGAAAAAGAGAAGCCCTCCAAAAAGTGCCTGAAAATTCAAAATGCAAGAGTTGTGTCAATGTTACACAACCTCAGTTTCTTTTGCAATCATGTAAAAGTCTCTCATATATGTGCTTTTTGTTCCTATGGAAAACTCCAATGCTATTGTCACCTTTTCCTGTTTTAATTTATTCTTGCACTGATAAAAGATCAATCCCCCATCTTATTGAAGAGTAAAATTGACAGCACCAGTTGCAGAATATCTACACTTGTTCAGACAATAATTATGTTTACTTAGTAATTTACCACAGATATTTCAGCGGAAGAAGACTGTTATGCTAAAAGAGCTTGTAAAACATTTTTTGTGTGTGTGTGCTAGAAAAACTGTCCCATCCAGAAGGCAAATGGTTTAAATCTGAAATTGAAAGGAGCCAGTTACAGCTCCTTGATGTCTGGAATGTTTCTTGGCCAGTTCAGCTGTCACCCACAGACAATACTTAACTACGAAAAGACCTTGGCAGAAGCTAACAAGACAGAAGTACAAAAACAAATAAAGGACGCCATAAAAGTGAGATTATTAACTTGAATTACATTAAATGATTTTTATTATTTTTATTATTATTTTATTTTTATTACAAGGCTGTTGCCTAACAATATTTCAAGGAGCCCAGAAGGGAAAAAGCCAAAAAGTTAGGAGCTCAACAGGTAATGTTTTGGGAGCTGCTGCAAAAATTTAGGTGCCCAAAGGACTTTCTTGAGTGCCCCAGGCTGCTGGGCTCCTGTTAGGCAGCAGCCTTGTATTATAACAATAAAAATTAAATAATAATAAAAATAAAATAAAAATAAAAACTAAAATAAAATAAAATAATAATTAAATAATAAAAGAATTACATTACATGATGTTAGTCTGAGCCAGTCATTTTTTTTGTTATTTCCACCTTGTTCTCAACTTAGAAGACAGAACAATGTGTCATGGATCACAACATAATATTATTGCTCAATCAATGATTGTAGACAGTAGACGAGTCTTCATTGCATTATAACAAGGTAATACCAAAACAAATTATGATGTAAGTTTCAATGTTACTGTGTACTGAGAGAAGAAATTTACAATGTTTCACCTACAATTTCCAGAATAGAAAGTTCATGCTCTTCATCGAGGACGACATTTGTTTCATTCATGCCAAGCAACATCCCAAAAGTTCTGTAACAAGTACCACTTGGCATATGTGCACTGCAGTTGTGGATGTACATGACAAAATGGAAGCAGTTGATTTGGGAGACGATATCACTAAGAATCACAGCAATGTACAAGTGACCATGGAGAATGGCTCAGTCTGACCTTGTCGAGGGGGTATTGACATTCAGCACCTCCTTGGTTTCGTATCTGTTGAAAGTGGAAATTATTACTGCCAAATCTTCCTTCAACATCTCCCTCTGCAATTGAAAGAGTTGCCATGGATTTTATAAGTTTCAACCATCCTAATTACAACAAGGCAACCCCGTGTCAGCTAAGTGATCTCCTTTTCCACCTCACTAACAATCCAGACATGCATGGCACATAATTTTAAGCACCACCTTGAAGTTTTCACGGAGGAGAAGGTTGAAATGCTTCACTCTGTTGTTAGAAGGTAGCTACATTTGTAGATTATAACTGTTCAAGAAACTACTTTGCAAATGAGACTTAAAAAGAAACAATGAATTGCCTAAAAACTGTAAAAAATTGATGCAACCACAGGTAAATTGTTGAAATTAACTCAAAAAACAATTCTAAAAATCTCTGTCGAAATAATTATTAATAATCTTCTGGCAGACTATATAACACTGAATTTCAACAACCGTTTGTACCAGAAAACCAACACGGAAGAGGGAGACAAAATAGCTCTAAAGGCAGCAGAATGTCTTGTTGACCTCTTTGCAGTTGTGTGGAACACTGTTGGACAGACAACAAAAGCTCCAAATGGATCACGGAAATATAAAGTGACCTAATGAATTTAACGTAACTCTGAATTTAAATTTAATGATATACATGTACATGTACATGTACATGTGTAGTTCCCATTACATAAATATTCAGATTCAACGTTTTTTCGTCCTGTGTAATTTTCATTAGCATACTTGGAAATGAAATCAAACCAAGGACCACGTCGAAAAACAACGCCATCCCCTCCTTGAGAGGAAAATTGAACAACTATCCACTACAATGAATAGGTAAAATATGGATCTCAAACTAAAGCCATGTAAACGTTTCCCGTAAGTGAAATTGAATGGCTCTTGGTGTTTGACAGCTTTTAGTCTTTAGTGCATGTACTTACTCGAACTGGTGACCTTTTAATTTGCCATTCATTTCCATTGATTTCCAGGTATCTCGCTGGCAATGCCAGTGACAGTGATTCGGGAGAAGACAGTGTAGATGACGACGATGATGAGCCAGAAGAGAACACAAATACAAGATCTCAAATTCGAGAGGACGAGAAGTTTGACGAATCCAAGTACCGGAAAAAGGATGATGCTCTCAAAGCAAAGTTTACGAAGCGCTTCCGAATTTTAAAGGAAACGAATCCAGAGATCCTTCCAGTGTACCCAAATACAAAACAGAAACCAGCGCAACAACAGGCGGAGCAGCCCAAGGATGCAGCAGAATTTACGTGTCAAGAACCTGGATGCGGAAAGATCTGTCCATCGTCACGAGGTTTAAAGAATCACGCCAGAAAACATCGTCGTGGTGGTCGGCGAACAACTGCAAACCATTAATTTCATGCTGTTCCTCAAGAACCCAATCTTTCTTCGTAAGCTTCCGTTAATAAAACTGCAAATATACTGACAAACTGGCCAAGCAAAAAGCAACAACAGCTCAAAATACCATTCAATGGCCGCTCGAGGGAGCTTGAGGCCGCTCCAAGGTTAGGAGTTCGCTCTAATTCGCGCTTCCAATCCCCGCAGTAAGTCAGCGGTCAACGTTGTGCGCACGCGTGCTTTAAAAAATTCTCAGCCAATCAGCGGTTTTTAAGACCTGTCATCATGAGCTCCAGTTTTAGGCTTGGCTAAATGTATATAGTATCTAAGTGTCTTGAAGGCTGGTTACCTTTGGCGGATAACGAGTAAAAATATAGCTTTCTGACCGTTGACAGCTAAATTTTTGGTGTTTTTAATCACCATCATCATCATCGCAACATGGCGTCCCACTTTACTGTTTCAAGAAGCAGGCTTGAGTTTACCTCACAGTTGGCTTGCATAATAACCCTAGCTGCTCTAGGAAGTGGGATTCGTGGGCGACTGGGCTTAATTTCTATGGTAGCCGAAGGATTATTAATGAATGCACTTTAAACAAACCATTATCTATCTTTTTTTTTTTTGACATGCATTTTCGTTGTTTCTTTATTACGCGAGGTATTTAATCTTAGATATAAAGGGGATAATAGCTCTTTTTCACTTTTATTTACTTTAGGGGTAAGAGGTACCAAGATGTATTTGTTTTGAGTTTTTTGACTTTCTGCAATTCCGAATCCCTTGTCATTCACCACTCGTCGAGCGGAAAACAATTTTAATGGCACCTGACAGTTTACAGGTCCTTCATCATAAGGCGGTCTTCTACCGAACCAACATCAGGCACTTCTACTCCTGCATTTTAGTGGGATAGCTGCAAAATGTAATCCAGGCTCAAGTCCTCAAGTCACAATTAAAAAGGAAATTATCAGATGCAGCTGGAAACATTTGACGGTTAAAACGCTGTGGACAATCGGGAATTCGCCTACAATAGTTACGTACTTTCCTGAGATATGCTTGTTCTGAAGTCTCAGACCTGGCAGGGATGTTGCTACAGGCCAGCTGTTGACGAATTTTACCGGCTGAAGTTTCACAAAAAAATAAATACTTGGGTAAACTTTCGAGTTGCAAAAGCCAGAAAAGCCATCTGAGACTGTTTATAAGCCGGCTGACCCTGCCCACACTAATACGTTTGATCGTAAAAACGCATATTTAGTATGTTTTTGCCAGACGCTCATAAACAACTGAATTGAAACGCTGTCCACCGTCAGCCTTCAAGACACTTGTGCCGTGTTTAAAAAGAAACCCTATCTTGTGAAGTGGTGGCCATGTTAAAGGGAACCTCCACTCTGACAAAAAGTTCACTTTAAATCACACGAAATAATTTTAAGAATCAAATTTGCTTGAAGTTTTAACTAACAAAGCGCGTTTAACTTAAATACATGAGTTATAGAATCGTCTAGTTTTGTTTTCAAAGTTCCCGGGCGCCGCCATCTTGAATAATTTACTTGAAATGGTTGCCCTTTTGTTATTAGACAAAAGCTCTTTGTGTCAGAACAATAGAGCAACCAAGACACGTCACAATTATTCAAGATTGCGGCGCCCAGGAAATTTGAAAACAAAAATACGCGATTCTGAAATTCGTCTTTCTCCACTATAGACACTCTTCTGGAAAAATAATTAAAGCTAACTTTATTGCAAATACTATATCCTGCGGTTTAAATTGATTCTTTAGTAGGAGTGGAGGTTCCCTTTAAAGGCGACAGGGAAAACTCAGGCCTTCGAAAACGCTAGCGTTTTCAGGTGGATGGGGAAAACGCTGTGAAAAGGCGGATGGTGTCGACTGAATCGTTGATGAGGTTTTGAAAACGCATCGTTCCTAAAACATATTAGGGTGGACATTTCAGTCCTCAATGCCAATTCTCCTTGGTGTGCGGGTTTAATTTGGCAACATTGCCTCTCTGTGTCAGGACGGTTATGCTAAAATTGCGTCATAGAATGACTTCAAGCTTACATTGTTTCATAATCTTCATCAGGACATAAACTAACCTTTGAGCAAAAACAGCTGACATCCTTTCCCCCGGAACAATTATTATGAAAAATCATGTGTGTGGGAACACTACTGCTGTTTTAAGTTTGGCTCGAAGACAAAAATCAAACATGACAAGAGCCCATCACAAGGAGCGCGGTGCAACTTCCCTTTATTTCTCTTTCGGCTTTTCCACAGTCGCTTCGTGTCCCGCTCACCTCCATTTCCGCAGCGTTTACGCCATCCACCTGAAAAAGCTCGAAAATGCTGATACTCAGCCTCTGTTTTCGCGGTTGCCTTTGATAAGATAGGGTTCGCCTTTAGTTCGAATCTACCGCGAATTCAGACCTTCTGCAGGAACGTCAGTGGCCAAGCACAAGCACGTACTTAATTTTTAACCGACGTCATAATTTCACCAGAAGATTAAAATAAAAACCTCCATATTTTCCTCAGTTAGTATTGCGCGCTGATTTATTATGTTTTGCATTACTTATTTATTTTTTACTGTAATAAGAAAGTCGAGGTGGAGGGGCAGGGGTGTTGGCTAAGACTACCCTAGCCCCTCCCCCTACTCGGTCCCTGAGGTTGTAGAATACGATACGTCAAATAGAAAGCGATACCTTTCAGGGCATGCGTTGTTTTGTCATGTTTGTTACCGCGGTGTGTCCTATATTTTGTTGTCTTTTAAATTGCGCTGCCCGTTGTTTAAGTTATTTTATGAAAAAAATAAAATAAACGAGACAAACTACTGATCCTGTGTTTGGTGTTAAATTTCACCGGCTTGCGAATGAAATTAAAACAAGACAATATAACACTGCTACCAACCACCATAACTATTGTTAACTATTTAATCCATGACAGAAAGTAGAGTTAAATAAAATGATAAAATGTTATGATAGGAACAAATATATCGACAAAAAAGATCATAAAACATCATAAAGCATTTTATTGTACAACGTTTTATTTTGTTATAGACATGAGCATAGTTTATTTAACTTGGTCGTACAGGTAGATATGGTAACAGTCTGTCCCATAGACTTGATAAGCAGAGGCTAGAGGTCGAACCAGCTAGTTTACAGGTGCGTTAAGAAAACAACACTGTGATAAAGTGGAAGTGTACATTTAAGAAATAATATTACACTAAACTAGCAAAGATTATTAAGCTCCTACAAAATATCTAAAAATGTATAAGAATATCAACTTCATATGAATTGTACAGAAACGATGGTGTTATTTCCCTTGTTTATATACGTTCTATGGAAGCGGATAACTGCCTAAAATTTCGTTAAACGCAAAACAAAATTTCCGATATCAAAACTTTATTTAACTTAAATTTGTTATTTTTGTATGTATTGAAGGTTAGATAAATGCGTTTGTCCAGTTATAAGTAATCAGTTGACCAGGATCTTAACGAACAAAGACTTTCCAGAAATCACCAGAAGACACTCCAACGTCATGGTCATCACATTCCCATCTTGAGCCACCTGGAGTCAGCAGCCAGTGATATAAATATGCTGCAAAAGCCGCATGGTTATACAATCTATCTTGATCTAGAGCACCCCCCCCATTTGCTAACGTTATATACACCATCCTGATATCCCCACTGGCGGCAAACTCCTGCCAATCTCGAGTTGTCATTCTCCATTCTAACAAACGAGCCACAGGCATCAGGCTGGACATCCGTCTGACCGCTGAAGTACTGGACTACAGCTTCACCAGTGCTGTTAGCGACCGTGGTCACGTGGAACGTACGTCCCTGTTTTTTACTGCAGTGAAATCTCAGTTGAGTGAAAGACAGGTGTGTTCTGAGCTCATTCATGGCACTCTTTCTCAGAAACATCTGGTTGTTATGGTAACTGCTGATTTCACGGTATGACGTCGTTACTGACATTTGTGGAGACAAAGGACTGTCAATCACAACGTTGGAGACAAGAAGCCAACCTCCTTAAATAAAAGAAAGTTCAAGGGTCGCGTGAAAAAATAAAAGCAGCTGAGGACTATATTCGCTCTTGTCACGATAAGAAATCGACATAAAAATTAGTAGGTGCAAATGCTCTAAAATGGCTGCATACAGGCTATATTTGTCGTGACGTTTTCATCGTTAATTACATCAAATAATAAGACGTCGATCGTGAAAATTTTGCATCCACAGCATGTTAAATGTTGTAACTTCCCTCTATAACAGACAAAATAGAAACATATATTTGTCAAATTTTGACGTGGATCTAGAAGAGTGAAATATTTGTTTTGTTATATTTTGAGAAGTGATCTTAATACGAGTACACTGGACTAGACGATAATTCAGCCGGTTTCCAAGAATTTCCGAATGGAATAAAAGTTAGTCAAAAGTTTCCATTTCTGAAATTTAGTTATGACTTATTGTACGTTAAAAGTGTATCGAGTTCTCGCGGGGTTTTGGAATCATTTTAGTTAACCAGTCCGGGTTCGTTATCAGATTTGATAACCATGTGACGTGATATAATGGCAACCATTTCAAAAATCGGGAATTTTCGTATTCACTTCGCTTTGCTCGTTATTTGTTCGATTATGCTCGGGTAATTTACCGATAACTCTATTCGATAAGTACCAAGAAAGGAAGAGCCTCGCGTGTTTTGAAGATGGCGGCTGAAGACCAGCGTAAACGATGTAAAATGCTACTCGTAAAGTGACACAGCGCTTGCAATTTTGCATACAGATCAGGTATGTTTTTCATTTTGTCATTAGATTTAAGTTACTTGCAGATTTTTGCGACAATCACAAAAAATATGTCGTTAACCTTCACGCTATACACTTCGGATTTAATCTGTTTTTAGTGTTGTGCACGATCTGTGAAAAAAGTGCAGGGGGGTATTTTGATTTGCGATGTGCTGTTCGTAACGGCGGCCATATCTACATCTGTAATTGATGTGTTCCTAGGTATTGAGATGGCGGATGCTGGTACCCATAGAATCAAAACAGCAAATTTATTTCGATTTTGTGGCAAGACTGCGTTTTCAAAAAAGACTTCTGCAAGACCTAAAGAAAAATTCAAGCTTGAATTCGAACGGCATGATATCGACATTGAAGAGGACAACGATTTTATTCATCCCCGCCTAATGTTTGCCTGACGTACGTGGGGTATTTTTATCGCCTGAGAAGGTCAATCGGCAAATGCATTAAAAGGTAAGTTGCCTAAACGTTTGAGGGAGTAACTGCTGAATACCCCGCCACTCTGTACCACCATTGTTTTCGTTGGTCGGCGTTCTTTGAAGAACGAAGCAGAACACAATAGATGCCATTCTTATTCAATGACATGCAAATAAGTGGCAGGGTATTCTGCAGTTAAGCCCAGTTTTCTGACACACCAGTCATTATATGATGAAGTTTATTGTTGGATTCAGCGAGTGACAACAATGGGGTAACAGGCCTACGCAACTCCTATCCGCGTGTAATAGCCGCTTTAGGAAGTTTTGCTCGAACTAGTCTAAGGATCTGCCCTTTTGTATGGTACGATCTGGGGATCTTTGAATATTTCGCTGAGCAAAAATCCTGTGGTTTTGGAAGGACATAGGTCATATGTCAGGTTGGCTTCCGCTTCAATCCCCGTGAAATTTGTAAAGTTTGACATCTCTCTTTTTTGCCAGGTTTTTTCTCTCTCGGCTCGTTTGTATTGCCAGATATGCTTTAAGCTCTCTGAATGTTAGCTCTGGAGGAACAAATATTCCGTGAACATGTTAGCTACTTGCATTTTACGTGTTACTACGCCGAGCCCGGCTGTTGAATTAACTGTTACAAGTTATACTGTTTGTTATCACGCAAACTAAACGAAATTAAGTTACAGCTCTTCAAGATGTATTTACTGACTCTTTTTCATTTATGTTTACTATAGACTGTTGAACAAGCAGCTTCGCCAGCTACCAAGAAAATGAAGCCTGAGTGAAAATGGAAGCTATTATCATATTGGTGCCAATAAACAACGCTTTTGCGAACAGAATATTTGTTGTCTGCCTTCGCCGTGTCAATTTACTCCCGGAACAAATATCACACGGTGTCTATCTGGAAATTAAATTCGCAGTAACTTTGGAGGAAGACAGTTTTCTTCCATACATTTCTGTTTTTATTCCATAATACCATAACCTATTATGGAGCAAACATAAATTTAATTCAATGAAGCTGCATTGTGATGTTGTGAGTAGCTCCTTTCATCGCAGCGCCTCGTCGACCGGCATATTGAATTTTACGATAACTGCAGAAATTCACGCGCGCTCATTGGTTAAATTTTATTGTCCATATGCGGACAGACAAATAAATTTGAAATTCATGCGACGCGTCAGTGAGCGAGAGCGGGCAATTCGACAATTTGTTATCGTAAAAAACAAATTGATGTCAGTTTTTAATGCGTCTGTCCTGTTATTGACAATGAATTTCGTCATAACATTGTCAAATTAGTTTGCGGATCCACTCGGCTATCGCCTCGTGGATCCACAGCTACTTTGACAATGTTATGACGAAATTTATGATCAATAACAGGACAGACGCATAAAAAACTGACGTCAATTTGTTAATTATACACTGTTGCTACCAAATAACGTCACGTGAACGAAAACCTGTGCAACGATTGGTTTATGGTTTGTTTTGGTCGAGGTTATCAAAAATGATAACGATCCCGGACTGAAGAAATTCAGGTTCTCTCGCACTTTTACTGGACGTTTCCTTTTGTTTGTTTTCTTTGTTTTTTTTTATCTCAGTTTGTCTCTGATATTCTCTCTCGACAAAGCTTCGTGGATCCACAGATACTTTGACAATGTTTCGACGCAGTTTATCGGCAATGAGATTAAAGACGCATAAAACGCTGATCTCATTTTGTTAAGTACAGCGGGAAATTGTGGGAGCTTTCCGCACTCCTTCCTGAGATTTTAGAAAGTTTGCCCTATCATATCATTGCCCTTAACTTACCACCGTCAGTTGTCATGTCACAGTAAACTTTGAAAGGGTGCCCAGCCTTCTCAGGGTCGATCCAGTACTCGCCGTCTCCTTTGGAGTCTCCTGAGTCCCGGATGTCTTTACAGGATTGACCAGGCTGATTGGAATATAAACCTTTTATAGCTGCAAAAAAAAATAACAAAACACGTTTTGAATAAGACTCTTCATGCTATTTTGAAGGAGAACATCTAACACTAAATTTCCTCAATAATAATAATCCTCTTACAAACACTGCGTAAAACGCGAGCACCGTTTGAAGCAAATTCAAACTGCTTTATAAAATTATACAAAATATCTCTGTAAGACAAATTTTCACCACTCACGTTTTTCACATTTTTTCCCCTTGTATCCTGGATGACACGCTCCGGTCTTTTTTGTTTTGTTTTTCTCACGGGAGACATCGATGCAGGAGCCCTGTGTTGGGTTGAGATATGAACGAAACCAGGTCTTTAAATTAGTAGTTACAACAAGGCTTATTACAATATCCTGACTTATTCGCCTCTTTTTGAGTCTAGGATAAGTCTATGTTCACTCTTTGTATCATACAAGCCAACCTATTATATTCTCAAGGACCACACGAGAACAAGATTCCACCCGCCAAGTGAACTAAATTCATGAAAAATGTGAATGTACTCGGCAGGTTTCAACTGACCTGAACAGAGCCATAGTATGTAGATCCTTTCTTCCTTTTAAAATCTTCTGGTTTTATCTGTCGGGTTTTGTTGTTTAGCTCACAAATGCGTCGTTGTGCATAATATGTTGCCATCGGGATGAACATTAACCGACTTGCAACTGTTATTTTCCATGCATTTAAGTTGGCATTCAAACTCATCAACAACAGTAACCGTATCCATAGCATGACCAAGTAAGGCATGGTCTAAAAGACGAAAAAGATCAAAATTCTATTGACGAAAACTGAAAAGATTGACTGGAAGGAAAGAGGAGGGCCTCTTAATTTACATTAGTTCTTACTTACCAATTTGAGTTTCAGAAACGCTTGCACAAAAGTCAGTGTTTGCCGCCACAAATAACATTGCCAGGAGAATGTTGAGAACTGCAAAGGTCAGCTGAGGTAGCCATGAACCTGCCATCGAAAGACTATAGCAGTTCAAAACGTCGTCGAGAAGCGAGGTTTGACGCTTCCATGAAGTTCTTTTGTGAATTTGGTCAAAGCGGATGAACTTTTATGCCAAACCGTGTTTATCCATAATTAAAAGAAGACATATTTAGTAACAATTGAGATGCTTGCAGGCCTTCGTTTACTCTGTTTATATTTACTTCAAGTTTTATGGTCGCTTTAATTTGCTTTATTCTGAATGTCATGATCACCACGTAATTAAGTAAACTTTCGCACGGGGCCATCAAATATTTGATAGTACATCACAAATAAATCTTCAGTCAGCGACTTTCTTTGCTTGAAGTTGTACTGACACTGCAATGAAATCATTCACTCACTTTAAAGGAAACGACATAAACGACTGAAAGGTTTGTGTCTCGAAACATTCGCGTTGTTCATCACTGTTGGGCACACATCTGCTTCCATGTAAAGAACTTCCTGTTTTTGGATGTTTTCAAAAACGACATTCTGGAGTCTACCGTTAATGTTTCTTGACAAATTACCAAACGTTTCAGTCATGATAATACCCCTTATAGATATTATTACTGTCTGAAAATAGTTTTAAAAGGAAGACATTAAGGCGGACAGCGCGACAAGGGCAGGTGGCTGACGAATATGCCACGTCTGCCTGCCGGAAAAATGTTTCGCAAATTTTGCATTAACAGTTTTCTAGAAACGTGGTGGAGTGTATATCTATCCTTAAACCTCCTTGTATACAAACATTAGCGTATTAATTTTACCAAGCGTGATCATTTATAATTCATTGTCACAAACTTCGTTATA